>VWZX01009005.1:828715-905184 GCA_013399015.1 Galbula dea
GGGGGGGGGGGGTGGGGGGAAGGGAGCGAAGGGAACAGGGCGAACCCTCCCCTCAGTTCCGGGCGCCCTCGGCCGGCCTCGGCCCTCACTTAACGCTCCGGCAATGGCTCTGCTCGCAGCGGCTTCGCACAGCGTGCGGCGGGGCCAATCGATCCTGCGTGGACCTGGCAGTGGCGCCGGTGACTGCTCGGCTCGGAGCCTCTCGGTCTCCCTCCCCCTCCCACACCAAATGACTGACGGGCGGACGGGCCAGGACACACCTCTTTCCCCGCCTCCTCCATTAGGCCCCGGCATACAAAGCCCACCCTTTCCTCAGCCCCATTGGCGGCCGCATCGGAAATACTGACATCATTTTTCTCCACTTCTATGGAAACTGAGACTCGGCGCAGAGAGCGCGTATGGGTGATGCTGTTCCCGCTCGCAGCCCGAGAAGCGGCTTGGCCCTGCGTACGGACTACATCTCCTAGAATGCCCCGCGCGCGGCTGCCATGAGGGGACGAAGCCCTCGCCGAATGCTAATAAGCTAAGGGGGCAAGGCTGGCGCTTGCGCGGTGGGGTACTGGTGGCGCATTTTCTCCCAAGAGGGGAAGGTGGCGCCTGGTAGAGCGGAAGGGGGTGGTGTTTCTCTTGTCGAGCTGCCGCTGCTGCTGCCTCCGCCACTCCGGGAGCGGAGGCCGCTCAGGGGAGCGGGGCGCGGCTCGGCTTAGCTCTGTCTGGCTGCAGCGGTGGAGGAGAAGGAGGTGGCGGCGAGGTGAGCGGCGGCTGCCCGGGTTGAGGCCCCTTAGCTGGCCCTTGCTGGTGGGAGGTGCCGGCTGGGCGGGGGCGGGGGACGCGCTTCTCAGAGGAGCCGGTCCTTCCCCTCTGCGCTAGGTCTGGCGGCGAGGGCCAGTCCGGCCGCGGGGGGAGCGAGTCCCGCGGCCGCTCCGCCCAGGAGGGGTTGGCGGGCTGCCCGGGAGGGAGCCGGGAAGGGGCTGAGGGGAAGGGGGGTCGGAGTCGGCGGCCGCCGTTAGTGCTGGGCGGCGCCGGCGGGCCGCAGTATTGTCGGCGGGGCGGGCGAACTGAGCGCTCGGGGACCGAGGCTGCGCCGGACTGGCGNCGGGCGGTGCTTCCCTCCCCGGTGGCTGAGCCCGGCTACAAACAGCGCAGATCAGAAAATGGGGGTGGCCGGAGGATAGGGCGAGCGAAGAGTCCTCAGCTCTCAGTCTCGCTTTATCTAAAATGGCGCTGGCGAGGCTGGCCTGCTTGTCTTTGAGTTGTAGAAGCAGCTAGGATGGTTCTGTCGCCTCCGTCACGTTTACATCTCTAATATGGAACTCTGAAAACTCTTTTTCTTACTTGACGGTGATGTTTTGGCTGAGAGTTAGGATCGGCAAGAAGGGTAACAGCTTCATGTTCTGTGTGACGCGTGAATTTTGAGAAGCCATTCAAAAGTAGTCATGATTTTTGCCGACTCGTTTTCTGTCCTCGGGTTAGGCAGCAGCTTAAAAACCCTTCCTATCTGTGTGTTATCATAGCATAGTGCGAAGACTTCAAGAGTCCAGGTGGTGTTGTCTAGCTTCTGTAGCATTCATATTCAATTATATCTGGAAATCCTATTAAAATTCCCAAATTCTAGCAACAGTGTGTTCTTGCTTTTCTGGCCTTGGTGTTGACATTGCAACTATGGAGAAGCTGTTTAATTTGTCTGCATGTTCGGGGAAAGTTTGTGACTATCCTTCCCTCTGTGGGAAAGTTCAGTACAAGGTTTTGTTCCGTATCAGTTTAAGAGGGGTCTACTAATTAGAATAGAATGTAGACTATAGTGATGTGGCCTGTTCAAATTGCATTTGGATTAAGAGCTTTGTTATTATCTTTGAAACAATACACATTCACAACAATGCTTTTGGGGTTTTTTATTTGTGGTTTGATTTGTTGTTGTTTTTTATTGGTAACGATGGAACCTGTATCTCCGTGCACGAAGTTTTGTGGTGGAACTGATTTAGGAAGTTTTTGGGCCATTCCTTTTGCATGGCAGCTTTCTACTCCTTTGGTGTGTTTCTTATTTTCTGTATAACTGTACTGTGATTGAAGCCACTGAGATGATAATGCTTTTTAAAATACTGTCTATATATTTAACCTGGTCTATTTCAGCGATATTCCCCTAATTTGGAGGAGAGGGAGAATATTATGCAACTTGGGATAGAAGGTATAGAGTGAGAAACTGTTTTATGAAGTTCCAAATGTTTCTTGTTTCTTCGTATGTAATCTAGAATTAATATTACTTGCATCCTCTCTAGAAACATCTTAGATACAGATCAGTTTCACATATAGTTTTAGAGTAGTTCCAACTTCTAGAATCCCATGTCACTTTCTTATTCTTGTTTCTTGTGCGTTTTCAAAGAGATTATTAGAGACCTTTGTTGTGGCCCAAAGACAGTTCTGTGGGCTCTATTGAGATTCTCTGGCCTGTGTCTGTAACAGCTGTTCTGTATGCTTATGTGGGGATACTGAGAAATAACTGGGAAAATAATTTAGTAGTGCATGAATTAAAATGCAGCAACTCTGTGTGCTGTTTTAAAAGGCAAAATGGCCTCAACTGTTTTGATGCTTTGAATAAAGCCTACATATAATCAATTCTTGCCCTTTCACTAACAAAAGGGTTTGCATTCCCTTTCATTTATTGTTTAACTCCTGGCAGTTCTGCTTTTTATTAGGATGTGCTGACCAAGATCTTTTTTTCTAAATGTCTTCACTGAAAAGACTTTCAACAACAGTTGTGACTTCCATAGTAAATTAGTCAGTCACCTAGGCAGGAAACCCTTAACATTAAGCATTTCTCCAAGAGTGTCAAATGTGGTAACTGTGCAAACAGCAGTAATACTGCAAGTCTCATATCATGGTGTCCTTGCTTACAGGCCTTTATAAGCAACTTCAATTACGTATTTCTTTATCAAGTGTTCCTTTTTTTGTATAAGATTGGGTGATGTTCTGCTCGCTATTCTTGTTTTGGTGAACACGTTAGAGCTGTAGCTGACTGTTTTCCTTAGTGGAGGTTACCTATCACTTCATTTAAAGGTAGCATAGCAGCCTAAAAAAAATTAATTATAGTGACTTTAAGCCAAGTTACCATCCACTCTTTGTACCTTGGAGTTTTTTGCCTGTTTTAATTTAGAAAAAAATAAAATAAAATCCTTGGCAGTTGTGGAACAAGTGTGACTATTTCTTCTCATAAGCTGCGTTTTAGATGAACTCCTATTACTTTTGTGCCAAAAGATGCACATGTTTTGTTTGATGCTGTGTAACTCTAGTGAATTTCCAGTTACTTGGGGATTCTGAATATCTTAGTGTCCTACAGACAGGTAAGAAACCTCAATTCCCTGAAGGGAGAAGAACTTTAGTATTTACTTTTAAGCAGAAACTTTTACAAAACAATTCTAACCCTAAAATCTTTTCCCAGCTCTGTTGCATAGTTAGGAATTTCTAGTTCTAAACCATTTATGAGGTGCTTTTGATAAATAATAGTCACAGGAGAGCTGTTAAATTGATAGTGTGTCCTCATATCCAGCTCTACCTGCTTCTTTCCACTTAAAACATCTACAAGTGGACTATGATAATCTTTTTGATTTCACTTATTCGCTGAAGTCCTTCAAGACTTTCCCTTAATATATAAAGGTACAGTTTGGCAGCTGACTTTGAGTGGCAGTGCTAGCATAAAAGCTGTTCCTATCTCTTCACTTATACAAACAAGCTAAAAACAAAGTAGGAAGCAGAGGGTGTCAAATCTAATTTATATTACTGTGTGGCCTGACAGCAAACTGTGCCGGCACACCATGGCATAGGTGCAGTCTTAGGAGCGTTTTATTGACAACTGTGTTTGCTTAAATAGCCTTTCTTGCCTCTGAAATGCTGATGCATTTGATTAATATATGCAGTGAAGCAAATAAAGGGATTGATTTAAACCTTAGCTTGGAAAATAGTTATTGATGCACATCAGTTCTCCAGTTTGGACTGATACAAATGGGTGTGGAGGGTGGAAATGGGAATAGACAGGAACTTACTGAGCTATACTGAAAGGTATGAATGTTGAGGAACACCAGTTTGTCCAGGTAGCTTAAGATGAAACAGTGATGTTAATGTTGATCTTGTGAGCTTTTGATGGGAAAATATTACTGCATTACTTTAAGCAAGTGTAGAACATAGTTTATTCCACTTAAGTTAACCACTCCCCTTAATGTAGCTACATTAAAAATGCATTAGTCCATACTTATAAATATCACTTTAAAATAGTTATTTTTATGGATAATTTATATAAGTATTCAATTGCTTCAGGGGCAAAAAGTACATCCTTTCCACAATGCTAGCTAAATAGCTGAGAAATGATGCTTAAGTAGCATGAGACTTTATGCTACTGCTGCAGTTCCTGTCTTAAAATGACATTAGAAAAATTGTTTTGAGCTGCTGCATCTGCAGTGCAGCAAAGGAAGGCTAGAGGCAAAAGGACAGAAAATCTATTATAGAAAAGAGTCGGGGGGCAAAAATGTAGCTATAGATGACCAAAGGTATGTGAGCCAAAACATAATCAACAGAAAATTGTTGAGCTATGTAGGGAATGGAACTTAAAAGATTTATCATAAGAATCTATATGTATCTCGTATATGGGAAGGTGTGTTAGAGGTGTCTGTATGCCTAAAGAGGTAAGAAAATTGTATATTCCTGTTCTGCCTTCTAAAACAGGACTGGAGAACTCGATCAAAAGGCTGAAGCTAGTGTTCAGCTTGTTTAGGTTGCCTTGGTGTGAGGTATATTTTCTGCTCTTGAGCATCTCCACTTTTGTATGGGGAAAGCATTCGGGGACATATAATCAGTTTAGTTGTATGAGGTTTTATATGTACTGTCTTCTCTAAGCACTTACAGTGGAGCTTTGCTGTTGTGAATGCTATTGTTTTAAATACTTCATCTAAGCCCTTTAATACATATAAAAGAGCAAATGAAGTCTAGGAGTTGGTTTAAACTTTTCATGAATAACTAAAGAAAACTGTGTTTAGTACATGTGCTTGTTTCTTTTCTAAATGGCATCTGGAAAGCTTTTTTTTATATAGTGAAGGTAGTATTAACTAAAGGTGTTGTGTTCAAAAGTGCAGTATTTGCACCTAACCATGAAGTCAGCTGACTTTTTATTAATTGTGTGTATCTTTTTTTAATTCCTTAATTTTTGATCTAAATAGTGTCAACACTTTCTTTAACAGTGGACTACTGCTTATGAAATAAAGAAATAGATGGGATGGATGAAACATCTAAAAGAATCCTAGAGCCATACCAGTATTTACTTCAACTACCAGGCAAGTTTCTTTGTACTGTGTTATTTTCTAAGTATCAAAATTGTTTTGATAGCAACTTTCATCTTGGGAAGTAGAAGACAAGTTTGTGTTCTTGCTTTGTGTATGCAAGAGTAACACTTCTCAATATTTGTTCTTCTCCTCCTTTTGCAGAATGACTATATTGGGTGAGATTGATACAATAGCTCTTGACTGTTGCAGTGTAAGTAGTATTTCGGTTACTCTGATCTCCATTCAGAGTAGCTGACTTGCTACTTTTTAAAACATTAAGGGCAAGTACTGAAGACTTGATCCCCTTCTTTACAAAAAAACCGTGATTAGCCCTGTGTTTATCTGCTTGCTGTACTGGACTCAGTGGGTTGTGGTTTTGGTTTTTTAAATAGCCTGTTTCTTTTGTGTAATTTCTTCTCCCTGGTGTATGTACAGCCAATTTCAACTGTCCCTGGATTGCTTCACTTGCCCAAGGATCAACGAGTCCTTGTGTGGAATCAGATCACTAGCAACACATTCAGATGAAGTTCTTGTCCTTGAACACTATTTTACCAGAATTCAGGAGGCTGTCTGATAGAGAACTACTGTATGGTTATGCCTCTCAGAAGCCTCTTTGACTAAAGAGGTGGTCTGCTATGAATCTTATTTGTACATGTAGTAAAAATAGTGGCAGAACTACTTTGTCATTGGAACTGTTGCATGATTGCCTTCTGTGCAGCACATATTGCATACTGGTGGAGTTAAGGAAGATACAAAATACTGTAAATATTGAGAAAAATTATTCTGACCAAAATTCTATCTGACTGGAATAGAAGACCTCTAGACAAGTAGCACAAAGAATCACAGGTGCAGCACTAAATGGCTTTTGCATATCTCCAGCAAGATGTATGTATCAGCAGTGTGGGTCCTGTGTATAATGATAAGCTCTGCAAATACCCAGGATAGTCATGTCTACATTAGTGATTTCATTTCACTTGGCAGTTAGCATTACTTGAGTTGAAAAATAAGAAAAGGAAAGAATTTGGCAGTAACATGCCTTTTTAATGCCAGAAAGCTTGTTTCCTCTCAGTATATTCCATTCAGGTATGTTGAACTGGGTGGTGGTTTTGCTAGAGAACTACTTTGAGAATGAGTTTATGATATTCCAGAGAGTTTTCTAAGAGCTGCTCTGGAAGAAAATTACTTTCCTCCAACACCATCATTAAGAGTACTTTTTTTTTTTGTTAGATTCTGTCATATAACCAAGGTATATTGTGACACTTATGTATTTTAGATGCAAGGTTTTTTTAAGCTGTTGGAGGTGCCAGCAAAAAAGCTCAGCACCCTAGTAGGAAATACACAACAGACAAAAAGTGCCTGCAGTGGATGTTATCTAGACTTCAGTAAGGCTTTTGATGGTCTACCACGGTATCCTTATAGGAAAGCTTAGGAAGTATGGGCTGGATGAGTGGACAGTGAGGTGGATCAAGAATTGGGAGAACAGCTAGCTAATTTCAGAGGGTTGTGATCAGTGGCATGGAGTCTAGCTGGAGGCCTGTAAGTAAAGGCTAGTATTGTTCAACTTACTGATCAGTAAGTTGATGAAGGAATAGAGTGCCTCCTCGGCAAGTTTGATGATACAAAACTGGGAGGAGTGGCTGATACCCCATGCTGCTGTGCAGCCATCCAGAAGGATCTCAATAGGCTGGAGAGGTGGACAGGAAAGAACCTGCTGAAGTTTAACACAGGTGAGTGCAGGGTCCTGCACCTGGGAAGGAATAACCCCATGCCACCAATGCGGGCTGGGGGCTGTCCTGGAAAGTAACTCTGCAGAGAAGGACCTGGGGTCCAGGTGGATGACAAGTTGTCCATGAGCCAGCAACGTGCTGTTGTGGCCAAGGCAAATATATATCCTGTATTGCTGAAGTATCATAAATCTGATTGTTCACTTAAACATTGATTTCATGTTAATTTAGATTGTTTTGGAGAAGGTTTGAGAGAAGGTGCACTTCTCTCTGTGTAGAAATGGTGGCATGATTCAAAAGAAGACTGCTCTTAAACTAGGCAGGTGGTGTACCTGTGGAACCTTGTACTAACAGGGTTCACAGTCATAGCTGGATGTTTACTCTTTTTGAAACACTGGCTTTGCCCTAAGTCAGCTCTTCCAACTACAGATCAGTAGGAAACAGTTACTTATGTGAACCTTGGAATCAGTATGAGCACCAGTGCTTGACTGGGTATTATCAGTCATCTAGCCTGTTAAAAACTTGCCAGGTTAATCTTCTCTTGTCTTGTTAGTGAGCTGACACAAGGGTGAGGACAAGGAGCTGTTTCTATGTTGGATTAGCTCAAGCTCTGAGGGGCTTTTGCAGAAAGCTTGGCTGAGTGTCAGATCTGTACACTTACAGCCCTACAATGGTCCACGTGCATATCTTTTAAGACTAGTTAAAAAAAACCCCAATCTCTCTAAATGGTTTAGTAACCTATGAGAACTTGAATGAATTTAGATACATATCAAACTTTGTTTACATAAAAAGATTGTGTAACAGTATTAAGGTTGTTGGAGGGAAGGGAAGGGGAGGAGAGAAGATGCCTGCTAATGTTACAGAATCACAGAATATCCCAAGCTGGAAGGGTCTCACAAGGATCATCGAGTCCAGCTCCTATTTAGGCACAGGACAACCCCAAGGTCACACTAGTCTAGTATCTGTACCCAACACATTACTAATAGAGAAAACACATCACAAGACAACTCCAAACACCAATGTCTGGCAGTTCAGTCAGAACACTAGAGAAAGTGGGTTGGCCAACAAGTCCAGAAATCAAATGCAGACAGGAGAAAAAAAAAAAAAACAAAAAACCAAACACTAAAAACACACCACACATCAGCCTTACCTGTAGTATAAGAACAGAAATTTTTGTAACTGTTAAGGATTGATCCCTCAATACAAGAAGTTGTTACTTTGCTTCCCATTAATGTAATAAGAGTTCTAATTGTAACATTTTGGGGCTGATACTTAAACTAAGATTGTTTACTACTTTGACTTCAACAGTACTGAGACAGACAAGCTGCTAGATTTAAGGGTTTTTTACTGTGTTGCTATTTTAATTGCTAGTATGGTAATTAATGTTTATTCCTTCAGTAGCAGAATTTTGTGGTTGGGAGAACATACATATTGGAACAGTAACTTTTATTGTAAACTCTCATTGCCATACTAGTTTATAGCAGTGTTCTACTTAATCTAGTATTCTGTTGTTTAGTCTCTTAAATAGTGCAATAAACAGGATTAACTTTTACAGATTCCAATGTGGTTTGTTTAAAAAATGGTCTAATTTGCACATATGATGAATATTTTACCTCCAAGTGGCTGGCCTACCAGCACTAGCTGTTTTTGCAGCCCTTGGTAGTGTATGGAGTTTCAGTTTTAGTAAAACATATGATCAACAACTTGCTATAGAAAGGGGTGGATTTTGTTCCCATTCATGTCTATGTATCTTTCCTTTCTTGTCCCTCTGGTCTTGGCTGCAGTCTTTCTTGGGCTTGTTCAACAAGCTGAAACAATCAAGACTGGCCTTGTTCTTCATCTTTTTCTGCAGCTTGTTGAAATTTACAAGGTTGGTGAAGGAGTTAAACACCACAGGGCATGACCTCTGCCACTGGCACAAATACAGTTGGAACATCAGAGGCCATAACTGGGGCCAGGTTCCCGAGGGAGGCTGCGGCTCTTAGTTTCTGAGGTGCAGGGATACATGGGGGCACCCCCTGGACCAAAGAAAATGATGTCCCTGTCCCTAAAAGGTGTGTAGTGGTGGAAAACATGTCACCAAGCAAAGGAGCTGTGGAAAGGGGTCAGCAGGCTGCACAGCTTCAGAAATAACAAGAAGTGCAAGACCTTGCAGGTTCAAGAGCCTAAAACCTCCAGATATATTGTAGGAGGGGCAGGAACAGTCTTTCTATTTCAGGTGGGGAAATGGATACTCCCACATTGGTGAAGACTGGGACCTGATGGCTTCTGGCACCAGGAGAAAGATTCCTGATCCTTGAGCAGGTGTGCAGTTGCTAAATAGGTTCAGTGTAGTGGAAGATGATGGTGCATGGCTGGAAGATCTGCATGCAACAAAGCATCAGACCAGCATCTGGTGGCAGCAGCCTGTGATAGTAGTGGGGAGACTGGCTCCTGCAGGGGACAGAGGCCTCCCATCTGAGATTACATCTTAAGGAGGTTTACTGCTCTTGGGTAGCTCTCATCAGGGATGTGGTGCAGGGACTGCCAAGGTGTGTTTCATCCTCAGGCTACTTAGCCCTGCAGCTCTTCTGCTTGAGTGCTAATCGATACAGCAAGAGGATGCCTGGAGCTTATCAAGCATGACTATGTGGCTTTTGGAATTAGGGCCAAGGGCACACACAGGAAGCTAGGTGGCTTTTCTTCATGATCCTCAACTCCCTTCCCATCACCATCAACAGAAACAGACAGATATTGCCTGTCAACAGTTTGTTGCACATCTGATACTGATAGCAGAGATTTTGGGGTTTGTGGCTCAGGGACTCCCTTTGTAGATCAAGAACTACTAAGAGGAGATAGCATTCACCTGCCCAAGTCAGGGCAAAAGTCTCTGCTAACAGACTGAACAACCTGGTGAGAAGGGACCTAAACTAGAAATAAAACAGAGGGAAATGACTACACACAATCAAGTCAGGAAATAGTGAATTTAACAAAGACTGTAGGCAGATGTGGACAAAAGATACTTTGTAATCTGCAGAGCTGAAGCCAGCTCATCCCAGGTGTATGCATTTAAACAAGGAACTACAAACAGGACAGTGGAGGAAGCTCTTGCTTTTTCTGGGAATCTGCAGGACTGGGTGCCTCTCTGAAGTGCCTCTACACAAATGTATACAGCATAGGGAATAAACAGGAGTTGGAGGTCTGCAGGGCTGTAATTTTATTTGGGTGTCTGATGTGGAATAGCTCACACTGCTGGAGTGCTGCAATGGATGGCTTTGGAATGCTTAGGAAGGCAGTCTGGGATAGCAGGAAGTGGGAGCTGCCTTTTATGTGAAAGAGCAGCTGAACTGCATGGAGCTCTGCCTTCAGTGAGGTGATAAGCCTGTTTAGAGTTTATGGGTTAAGATTAGAGAGCACATAATAGGGGTGACACTATAGTGTCTCTGCTACAGAGCACCTGAGCAGGAAGAAGTAGATGAAGCCTTCAGACAACTGGAAGATGCGTCTTATTTACAAACCTTCGTGGGAGATTTTTGGCTGCCTCAGTATCTGTTAGAAGAAACAACACAGCAGGGCACAGGCAATGTGTGAGATTTCTGGAATGCATTGATGCACACTTAACTAACACAGGTCATCAAGGAGCTGATGAAGGCAGGCATAATGCTGGACCTCACACTTAGAAACAAGGAGGAATTGGTTATGTCATGAAGACTGTGGCAACCTTGGCTGCAGCAACCATGGGATGGTGTTTCAGGATCCTGAGAAGGAACAAGGCAAAAATCAGGATCACAGCCCTGGCCTAAACTATTTTGAAAAAGGGAGTTAAGATGGGCAAATCTGCAGTGACCTTAATCCATCAAAAGTGGCTGCCCACCTTTAAAATTGTGTATGCCTGCTCTCTTTGCTTGTCATTCTACAGTTCCCTTATGGTGGCTATGGTGTTCTTGTGGCTGTGTGGGGAGGTCTGTTTGGGGAATTTTCCATGTAGCCCTAATCCATCAGAGGACAGAGCTAAATGTGAAAGTGTACAATGTAGCTGAGGTAATATGGTAGCTTGCTTCTTTCAGAAGGGCAGTGGCCTTTTCCCCTGGCTCCCAGCATCTGCTGCTTGCCCTGTAATGACTGGCAGACTCACTACATAAGCTGACTCTGTACATAAAGCCAGCAGAAAGCTAACCTAGCAAAAAGCAGACAGTTTTCTGCTAGGGTAATGAGTCAGCTTAGTGAGGCTCTAATGAGGGCTAGGTTAATAGTCCCTCTGCTCTTTCCCATGCTGTTCTAGCCCTTTTATGCACCCTCACTGTAAGTGGGGTGCTGCCCTAAGGGCATAGTTTGTGGTCACTTGTGACAGCAGGATTGAAGAAATATTAATCGGAGAGCATGTCCAGAGCAGGAGGTCTGTGGGTTTTGGATGTGTATATAGGGAGGAAGTCAGGCTGATCTTTTTTCCTCCTGTGTTTTTGTTTGTTTGTTTGTTTAAAGAAGCATCTCATTTGTCTTTTAAGAGGTGAGAGGGTTGTCCTTAGTACAACATCTTCAATCTGACTTGATTTTTTTTTTTTTTTTTAAGGAGAAGGGGTTTATGTTCTTATTTGTGGAAGGAATTTCATCAGGATGAATGTTTGTTCTATTTTTTTCTCACCTTCTCTACCCAGCATTACTAAGTAGAAAAGCTTTGCGTGGTTGCTGTTTGATTGGCGTAATATTGGGATGCTAAGTACATTAAACTGAATGCATTTATCATAATCTTATAAAAGCTTAGTGCAATAATGTCTATTATTATAGCTGTATACAACAGGTGGAGCTTCTAATTTTGGAAGTAAGACCTCTGTATCCTTTAGCTTTACAATAGCATGCTTAGAATAATTACCAGAGGAGTGACATATGACAGTGAAGAAACTGGATAATTCTGCCAGCATTGAGTTTTACTCCTTTTAATTTTGTCGTAGTGTCCGTGGATTGTTGTCTTGTCTAGTTTGGGGAGATAAGAGGTGTGGGAAGGAATGGAGGTTTTTGTATCTAGGCTTCTGAGACCAATATTAGGGGTTTGGTCTTTTGCCATAATAGCATGGCCGTAGGTGTAAAACGTGCTCACAGAAAATTGCTGTAGTATCACATAGACCAGGAAGTATTAACTTCAGAACAAGATAAAATAGCATTTGTGTAGGAATAATGTTCCTTTAAAGGGGCTCAAGCAAATCTGCATCTGGAAAAGGAAAGATGAATGCTTCACTGTACAGATAGTGGTTTTTCCTTGAATAGTCAGTGTCTAGACAGCCTGCCAGTCAAGGTAGACAAATACAACAATTCAAGTGCTGTCTGTAGGACAGAACTGAAGTGTCTAAATCCATTGTGCATGTTAATACACACTCTAAATGTATTATTAGTAATTGTGTTCCTCATGATGAAATAACACTTATTGATGTCAACTTTCCAGCATTACATAAGCAGAAATAGCTGCCTAATGTAAAATAGTAGGTATTTTTGTAGCAATGTAATTTAGAAATGAATAAACAGTTGTAGGTAAGGTACACTTCCTTAACGTGATATTATCTGAGTAGTTTTCTTTATTGATGTACTGAAATATGTGTTACTACTTAACTGATGAGCCATGTAGTTTGGCAGATGTTTGTAACAGTTACTCATATGTCTTTTTGAGCAATCTTTTGTCCTCTGTTAATTCTTTCAACTGTTTTAAAATAAAATATTGAACAAGGCATTTTGACCCTCCCCTGTGCAGTACTGGTGGTCACAGGTGTATAATGAATCAGATCAGGAAACTAATCTGGCCAAAATCTAGTCTAACCACATGGGGAAAATGGGGGAAGTCTAGGTGTTTGAAGTCTTTCAAATCCTTAGTATCTATAGGAGTTGTTGTCAGAAGCAGGTCTAACTTGAATTAGTGGTGGTGCTTATTTAATGTCAGAGGGTTTTAAACTCTTGGTTGCTACACTAATTTTCTATATAACTATGAGCTGTGACTACCTGTGTTAAAATAGTGAACTTCTAAGTCAGAAAATTATTGATTTAACTAAAAGGAGTTTAAAAAAACGAAATCAGACCTAGCTATGTACTTTCCTGACAGAGAGCAAGCCTGATATGGGAGCTTAAAATATATCTTCTGCTGTCTGAGAGACAAAACAATCCCTCCCTCCTGCAGAAAGCTTTTAATGTTTAAAACTGAGCACAGAAAACAAAAATGCAAAACACAAGTTAGTGAGAGTGTATGTGCAGGTAAGAGTGACCTTTCCCACAGGACAGAGCAGGAGGACAAAGCCATTGTGGGGAGGGAAGAAGCACCCTTTTGTTAAATCTCTTGAATGAAAACTAAAAATGATGGTGATGGGAAGCAGTGGAAATGTTTGACAATAGAGTCAAAAATTTATGCCTTCTGAGCCAGGAAGGAAGGTTATCACCCTTGCTACAGAGCCCAAACCACAAAGCTATTGCTTACCTGGTGGGGACTTAATTAGAAAAGGAAAAATGCCCAGTCTTATTTCTCCAGCGTGTCTCTACCCATTTTTATTCCATTCTCTGTGTGCTGGTCACACAGCACAAGAGAAGCTTAGGGAGAGATTCAAATGTTGGCATTTCTTCAGTGCTGTGGGTGAGATGAGACAAGTAAGATGGAACCCACTCTAGGTTTCCCTGCTTTGAAGTTTATTTAAAACTCTTTCCAAAGGCCTTGTTGTGAGCTACAAGTGCAGAGCTCTTTATCTAACCTTGTCTTGCAGTTACTCAAAGATCTTGTATGTAGCTGAGCTTCTCAAAGTTCAGTGCAGTATTGTCTCAGTGTGGGTAGGGAGTGACTTTTTCATTTTGGTCACTAGTAGAGACTGGAAAATATTTGCACATGACTTCTAGCAATTTATTAAAGCTGGCATCAGTAACTTGTGGGCTCACAGATTAACTGCTATTACATTTTACATGACAATTAATTTTATCTGGATTGAATAGTAATGTAATGCTTATTTTAACACTAAACTTGGACTTTTGGTAGTCTTTCATTTCTAGGAAACAGGGTGAGTGTTTGGCTCCACCAAACTAGATTTAGCCAAAGCAGAACAAATGCTGTTATTTTTAGGTAGCCTTCTTTGGAATAAGAAAAATGTCTGAATACTTGTAAAGTTATATTTTGTTCACAATGTTTTGTTCAGATTTTTCTTGAGACTTATTTAGTAAGTGTATATCAAATACAACTGTTTTACACATTGTTAGTAGCAAGTGAAGAGTACTACATGAGAAAAAACTGAAAGAGGAGAGAAATGGCTAATCAGCAACTAGCCATATCTTCAGACAATAATAAATCATAACTGAAAGTTCTTAATCTATTGCATGTACAAAATCAAAATGCCCAGCAAACTAGGGCTTGCTTTCAGAAGTAGTAAGTTGATCTGTACAGATTACCAACATACTCAGGATCATTTACTACTTAAATTACCAAAACTAAATACAGTAATGAGTAAATATGTGCTTTGTGTATTACTGTGAAATGTTTAAAACTGAAGCTGCTGATAATTGATGTTTATACAATGAGGAAAGAAGCTACACACAATGATACATTTTCTGCTTTCAGGTGATCACACTGATCACTTTGCTGGTTTCAAATCAGCTATAGCTGTTAAGACAAACTGTTGTCCTTAATAATGAACTTTATGATTGTTATAAATGCTGATAATATTTTTATTGTAGGAAAGCAAGTGAGAACCAAACTGTCTCAGGCCTTTAATCACTGGCTGAATGTTCCAGAAGATAAAATACAGGTACTGGCTAATAACTTTTAAAAGGCTATTATCTTTCTTCCAAGACTGCTAATAACAGATGATTCTATTACATAGCATAAATGACTGGAAATCTTAAATGCACTACTTTTAGAATATATTAAAGTAAACTGTCAGGAAAACAACTTCAGTGCAAAGCTTTGACTGTGATCTAACACTAAAGAAATTACTTTGTGACTTGGATAAGTCTTTAGGGTGTCTTAAGAGTGACACTTTATAGTCCTGAAGTAGCAAAATGGTTTAAACAGTGATGGAAGAGGCTGCATTCATTATCTAGTAACTCCTCTGTTTTCCAACCTGTCTGTATAACTTTTTAGCCACATCTATTCTGGCACATCTTACCCTTTGTGCTCAGCTTCATATCCAAATAAAATGTATTATGTAACTTTCTGTGTACTGTATGAATCGTTTTAGTCCAAATATCAAAGATCAGAATACAAACTGGAAGTAGCCTCTAGAAGTTACCTAGGCCAACCTCCTTCTCAAAGCCAGGTTTTCTCCATAGCTGTTTCAGGCTTCTGGGGGCCTTGCTGAGTTTAGAAAAACCAAGGGTGTAGACTGCAGCCTCTCAGGACCTGCCTTCCAGTGCTGAACCCCTTCCATGATAAACTCTTCCATTCTGTCCAAATGGGATTTCTTATGATGCAGTCTGACTGTTGTCTCTTGCCCTTTTGCTGAGCTGTGACAGTATGGATTCATCTTCTCTCATGTACTAAGTAAACTGAAGCTGCAATGCCTCTGTATGAGCAGAAGTTAACTAGTTCTGCCATGTCACTTTTAAAGTGATAATCATGTAACCACTGTTGAAAACTTCTACTTCTTTTGGTTGTCTTTATGAATGAAACCAATGCTTTAATGTTTCTTTTACCACTTAGCTGTTTGTGATGGAACTTAATATTTTTATTCTTCAGACTAGTTTGAGGGAAAAAAAACACCACTGTCACCTTTTTATTTAAATCCTGACACAATTAGTATTGCTTTTGTGCATACTTGTACTAATTGTAATAACTTAAGTTGGTTGAAGTCTAGAGGACCACCTGTACAGTCATCTTTTTGGCATCTCTTATAATCTTAAGATGTCTCAGGTGTCTAGCTGCTTGATTCCCTTCCAGCTGTTTTTATTTCTTTTAATAAAAATCTTAATTCTGGCACTCAGCATGGGACACTTTTATTGTCTATTTTCCCTGTTCACAAGCTAACTTAATTCAAACACACGGTCATGAAGGACTGTTTCAATTAAACTTTACATGTCTAGAAAGTGCAAGGGTTTTTTAAACTAACAGTGACATGAAGTGGGTTAGCAAGAGAAATGGTATAATAGGCTTTTCTAAGGAATTCATAGAATACAGGGAAACTTTTCTGATAGTACTGAGAATATTCAGACAAATAAGTATGCAAAGTCGCTTTCAGTAAGTACTCTGTCCCCTGATACAAAGTCAATGGGCAACAAATCTTTACAGGTTAAAGTAGGGCTTACTTCTAATTGGTAGGTGAGTCATTAGTGCTTAAGTAGGTTGTTCTTGCAGTCATATCTTGGACAAACAATTAGATTGCTGTGATTTGAGTTTTAATCTTTAGGGCAGTGGTCACTGAGTAGTAGAAGGTGGCTTGCTGCTCAGAGAAATGCTTGCTGGCAAGTTCCTCTTTTTCCTAGAGCACCCACACCTAGGGTGATACTAGGTACTTGCCACTATTTAATGGTGGCCTTTATTTTTTAGAAGCAGTTATTTTGATGAATGTTTACTGAGTGCAGTGTTTGTAGCTATCAGGTGTTAATTGGTTCCTTAGCTTTAAAATCATATCTTAATCAGATGTTTTGCAGTGAGTTTGTACAGTATGCAGTTTTACATGGTTAAACTTATTTCCCTTTAAGCAGGTGCTGAATATACCTGTTCCTTGCATAGCAGCTGTGCAACAAAAATAGTATATAGTGTTAAAACTTTCTTATGAATTGTCCTGCTTTGGAATTGTTACAGTTCACTTTTAATTAAAGGTAGTCAGCTACAAGCTTGATGCTCTAAACAGTTTATTTCATACCTCGAGTGGTGTATGATACTGATTTATCTAATACTGAGTAGTAACTATGTAGGAGGCTTCCCAAAAGAAGTTGTAGCTTTTTCCTTTATGCCAAGAATTTTCCAAATGATGTTTCATAGAGAATAGTCTGTTCTTTAAGAGCTTAGTTGTGAAAATAACTACACAAAGTGTGGGGAGAGACAAATTCTCTCCACTTCTCAAAACATGGTTTATGAGACAGACGTGTTAATGGAGGATACCTGGCACTCTGAAGAACTGAACTTTGGAGATCTTGGGTTGGTGAATCTAAACTTGTCACCATATTGTGTTGCTTTTCTTTTCCTCTGTTCATGTTTTTAATAACTGTTACTTCATGATTCCTAGACAATGGCATATTTTAGTACTGTTGCAACAGTGGAGTGTGCAACTGGAAATACTTAAGGCAATAAGTTCACTGTGAATCTGAATACTTGACACAAGAACAGACCACATGACCCAGGAGCAAATTAGCTAATGAAAAGAATCTTAAATCTGTGTTAGTAGTAAAAGCAAGTGGTCTAAAGGAGAACCTCATTGATAGAGGATATAATTCATTAAAATCTTAATCATTTTAAATAAGGTCTTGCAAAACTGCAGGTTAAATGACAGTGGGAGACTTAATGATTTTCTCTTCTTGTAATAGGTTATCATTGAAGTGACAGAGATGTTGCACAATGCAAGCCTACTTGTGGATGATATTGAAGATAACTCAAAGCTACGCCGGGGCTTTCCAGTGGCACACAGTATCTATGGAATTCCATCTGTAATCAACTGTGCTAATTATGTGTATTTCCTTGGCTTAGAGAAGGTTTTAACCCTTGATCATCCAGATGCTGTTAAAGTTTTTACCCGTCAACTTCTGGAACTCCATAAAGGTCAAGGCTTGGATATTTACTGGAGGGATACTTACACCTGTCCTACGGAAGCTGAATACAAAGCTATGGTATTGCAAAAGACAGGTGGTCTCTTTGGATTAGCTGTAGGCCTCATGCAGCTGTTTTCTGATTATAAAAAAGACTTAAAGCCACTTCTTAACACTCTTGGCCTCTTCTTCCAAATAAGAGATGACTATGCCAACTTGCACTCCAAAGAATACAGTGAAAACAAGAGTTTTTGTGAAGACTTAACTGAGGGCAAGTTCTCATTCCCAACCATTCATGCAATTTGGTCGAGACCTGAAAGTACTCAGGTGCAAAACATTTTACGTCAGAGGACAGAGAACATAGATGTAAAAAAATACTGTGTCCATTACCTTGAAAGTGTGGGTTCCTTTGAGTACACTCGGAATACACTGAAAGAGCTTGAATCAGAAGCCTATAAACAAATTGAATCACTTGGGGGAAACCCTGAGCTTGTAGCTCTAGTTGAACAGCTGAGCAAAATGTTCAAAGAAACTGAAAACTAAAAAGCATAATTCCTTGATTAAAGCTTTCTTTTGTAGCCATGTTACAGAAATTACTGTTAGAAACATCACAGAATATTGAGAAATATGCCCTATTACCTATACAGTCTTAACTGTAACTGAAAACAGGTTTTGACTCTAAATGTGATCATCTTTATGCAATCATCACCATTATTTCAGGCCTTTAATTATAGTAATGTAGGTTTCTGGCTTGAATTTGGTGTTAAATATGATTGACCTAGGTGTTTTGTGCACTTTCAAACAATACTTTAGAAAACCAAAATGTGTAATGTTAAATAACAAATGATACTTGCAGCCACAGTGCACATAAAACTGTTGTGTGGTATTTCTCAGACTTGTGAAGATCAGATGGATCAGCTTACTAAGTGAATATTCTAGCCAGCTTCTGGGAATATTTTCAGGGAATGCAAATTATGAAAGATAGTATTTTATATGCAAATAAGATTGATGTTTAGTCTGAAATTGTAGCTTTATAAAGATTTCTAAGTACCTTAGAGAAAAGATTTCACTGCATCAGCAAAACATAAATTTGCCACTGATTCCAGCTCTGCAGTGAATAATTTTGATTGCCTGGTTTTAGATTTTTTTTAACTGTCAAATATTTTGTAGTCGAGTACTTAAATCTATGTGTTAGAGCTCATTCATGTAACTGTAAATAGCAACATAGTAAAATTCTACTACTAATGAAATATAACTCACACCAGGTAATTTTAGGACACTGTAGTTGGTGAAAGTGTCTTTAATCTCTGCTTGTAATTGAGAGGGGTTTCTCAGGAGTTGATTCATAATTCATACTGCAATCCTGTTCTGAATTGCTATCTGGAGGCATGTTATAGGTTTCTCCAAAGAGACAAGTTCTGTAATTTTTTGCCACTGCAAAGTACAGCATCTTGTTCTACAAGCTATAACACTACTTCAGTTTTGTTAATTGCTTAAATAGTGCTTTAAAATTATATACAGATGTAGTGAAATAGAACTGAGAGTGAGATTGAGGGGGGAGGGCTGATAAATGACAAACTCTCTGCACATCTATACATATATATATATGTATGTATGTATGTATAAAAGGAGAACAAAGCAAGCAGAATCTGCTTCTTAGCCAGGCTGGCTTTAATCAGGTTCAGTTCTCTTAGTCATTACAGCCACATAAAGCTTTGCTTTGGTTTAAGGAGGTAATGGTTTGGATCAAAGGTAGGACTGGTGCTGTCAGTGGTGGTGCTACCTCATGCATACTCTCAAAAGAAATGGCCACAGGCTTCTGACAGCTAAGGGATAGTTTATATATGCAGGTGTTCATTTACTGTACTTGGAAAGCAGGGTGAGTCATGGTCTCAACCCACAGAGGAAACTAACTGAAGAAGGCTGCTGTAATGTCTTCCCTAGGCAGCCTTAAGAATCTTCTGAAAGTGATCAAGCAGGAAAAAATTCAGGATGACTGCTTTCAGTCAGAGACATTATGTAGTTATGGATGATAGGCTATCCCTTTTATCTGCATGCTGAGGAGGCATCTTTTGTCTGCTCTGTGGTTAGGCACAGAATAATAGTGTTTTCACTGAAAGGACCTGGTCTGCAGGACTGAATAGCTTGAAGTTGGTGAAAGGTGTCTTTCTGTAATGTTGATGACAGTGAATGGTAATTCCTTTTTTCATGGCTTACAAAGCTTAGTGTAAGCTTATGTTTTATGAGAAAACATGATCTGCAGCAAAGTACCTTTCTTTTGTGCCATGTCTTGGAAGAGTTGCAACTGATGTTTAACTGGAGCGAGCACCAGTAAAACTGTAGCTGTTAGGAGAATGTGCTAGTCTTACTGTAAAAGATACCCATGTGCCTATTAGGATATTGTCACTGATGTATATGATATGAAGTGTGCTTAGTGCCATTTCATGTCTGCTTAGTTGCTGGATGTAAACCATTTTTGTGTAATCAGATTTTTCCTAATGAGGTTTTTTCTTATTTTTGTATGAAACTTCTCTACCATCTAACACTTTTGTTATCTTTTCTTTGATTTATTCTGGCAGCTCACCTCAGCATTTGTTCTAACACCATATCTGTAGAACTTGCCTCCCTTAACTTAGGAGTAAGTACACTGGAAATTTTCCAGCTGGAGGCCTTTTCATCTAGAGATGATTAAGAAGGGAAAAGGTACCCCAGGAAAAGATAGCTGAACCAACAAGAAAAACCATACAATTATGTCTTACTCGTCTGCCTTCAAGGCTCTTGATAACAGTATTCAATGCATACCCTGAGGGTATATCTTAAAAGGCCCAGAAGCAGAGTATTGTTGCTCTTCATGTTGGTTAAGAAGATGAACTGAGACCTCTGAGGGTTGTTCTTGATGTATTCAGGAGTTGAAAGAGGCTGGAGTCTTTCTCCCCTTCATCTGTTAGGCAGGTGGAGCATCTCTGAAGTATTAAGTGTCAGCAGTGGTGATGCTCCATAATCAAGGCAGATTTTATATTTGGTGCTATAAGATGACACTGTGCATCCTCATCAATATTCTCCAATATTGGCTCTGGTACAGGCTCCTGGTGGTAAGCCATGTTGGGAAAATTACTTCCTTAAAGCACCACAGGAGTTTTTGTGGCTGCAAAATCAGTTTAGTTGTGTAAGACCTGCTCTCTGTTGCTATGCTTCCCACAACACAGAGTAGGGTTTCTTCTGGATCTTCATAAGATCTGCATGCTGTGGCATGGAAATCTGAGTTGCAAGTGAAAATGTCAACGGGGAAGCAAAGGGGATGCTGGTTTCTGTGTTTGTCCTTTTGAGCCAGAACTGTTCATGTTGTTATCTTCCTACCATTGCCAACAAGTTGTGCTTTGATCAGGTTACCATTATGTTTCTTGGGGGGCTAGCTCTTGCAGTGCCTATAAAGAGGCAAATATTCATCAGTCTTCATCATATCCTCCTCAGTCTGTTTTCTGATTGTGTGCTTGCTTGGATGTAAATGAATGCTGTCACCTGTCTTTGAGTGGACAGCCATCGAATGTATCTGTCTCAGCTCCTTCAGAGGCTGATATCATTCCCATCCACTATACTGAAAAATGCACCACTTCAGGACCTTCCTGAAGAGACAGCTTGTCTTCCACCTCTCCTTTTGGGCTTGGCTGTTCAGGTACCCACTAAGAGCAACTTTGTATGTATTGGCCAATTGTTGATACAAATAGCCTAAAAATATTAATGGCAGTGGGAAAATAGCTGCTTGTATTTCTTAATCCTTTCAACCTTATGGTTGATTTTTGCTAACTATTAAATACCTAAATGCTGACTACTGAAGTTTCCTATACTAATGGTTTCTTTCCCCGGTTACTGTTAAAATGCTAACATGGTACAAAACCATGAGACTTGCAGTGTTTGGGGGGGGGGTGTACCTTCCTATATAAAACTGGTTTGAACTCAACTCTGTCTTTACCACTGAATTAGGCCAGGCTTTTCTTCATGTCCAAGAGCTATGCAGGCAGCTGTTGCACTTTGCTCTGTCTTAATGTTACCATTTTAAGTTTCAGGTTTGATATTTACTATGTTCTTTGTATTGTTTGCTCAGTACTTTCATTGTCATTCTTTTCTCAGCTACATTTCTATTCTGCTACTAATACCATAGCACACACAGTACCATCAAACTAGTTTTTTGATCCTGGACAAACAAAATAGTCTGGGTCTGCTTTTGAAATGTTAAGTCTTGGCTCATCATGTGCCTTCACAAAAGTAATCCAAGATTTTCTGCAGTCTTGAAATGCCTGAAACCTTTTCTCCCAAGAAATAAAGGCTGTAACATGTTCATATTGCCATCAGTTATATTTGTTCTGTATAGCTTGAGCTCCTTTCCTACTCCTAGGCCTTTGTTTTCAACAACTATTTTGCTTTGGTAATGCTCTTTAGGCCTTTTTGTGAAAGAACTAACTCACTAGCCCTGGGGCAGGTAAGTTAATTTTTGTCTGGGTTAATGAATTATCCCCCTCAGCAAGAGCCTGATGAATGTCAGAGCTGGCAGATGAACAGAGCCAGGAAATGGATTTGAGAGAATGTGGTTTAGGTTCCTGAGGCTGCCTTATATAATTTCACCTTGTTTCACAGCATCTCCTTCACTTTGTTAGGCTAAAGAGTGTGGTTAGTTTCCCTGAGCTTTCCAAATTGAATGTTAAGAGATGTTAAAGTTAAAAATTACTCATTCTGGAGGCCTACAAGAAAGCTGGTGAGGGATTTTTTAGGAGGTCAGACAGTGATAGAACCAGGGGAAATGGGTGTAAGCTAGAGGAGGGTAGATTCAAGTTGGATATTAGGAGGAGGTTCTTCACTATGAGGGTGGTGAGACTGGAACAGGTTGCCCAGAGGGGCTGTGGAAGCCTCATCCCTGGAAGCTTTTAAAACAAGGCTTGATGGGGCCCTGGGCAACCTGATCTAGTGGATGGTGTCCCTGCCAGGCAGGGGGGTTGAAACTGGATGATCTTTGAGGTCCCTTCCAACTCTGACAATTCTATGATTCAATATAGTCTGCTATATGTCTACTTGACTTGATTGCTACCTCACATGAACATCTTTCCTGAGTAACTTTTATCATAGTTGAGCAGCAGTGTTCACCTTTTCTGCATTTTTTTAAATTAGTTTAAAAGGCACCTTTGTGAGGTGTGGCTGTGAATAATTCATGAGTCATTAACTGACTTACATTCAAGCATATTATCTGTAAAATTTATAATAAAGATACAGGTTAAACCACATGAATCCTGATAGTTTCTCAGCTCTGTGCCCTATAGAACAAATAAGTTCTCACTTAAGGCATTGAAAAGGCTTTTACTGAGCATTTTGGTTTACTACAACATGGAGGACCATGGGAGATACTCCAAGAAGGCTTAACATGACACTTCCAGGGAGAGCACTGCAAAACCTGGCATAAATTTGTATGGAAGACTAACTGATGTGAACAGAAATCACAGATAATTTTCTGCCTTTGAACACCATGAAAATACTCTATACTCTGGTATATGAATTGTATGCTATCAGTAAGCAGTTGCATCTTTTCTTGATCAACAGTAGATTATTTTCACTCTCCATAATGCTTTGGTTGATATTTCTGGAGCATGTGGTATAATCACTCAGTGATTACTGAAGTCTCTAAAAAGGAAAAATGGCAAACCATTTTGGTTGTACTGTTTTGAAATATACAAACACTGGCCTGTTCTCTTGCTGTAATCAACTCTGTTACTCTGCAGTGGACTTCTGTTAGCTGAGGGAGGCATAACAACTTTTCACTACTTAAGTAACTAAAATCAGGTTGTTGACACCAAGGCTGTGTGAACAAGTTGAAAAAAAACTGAAGTGTTTGCAATGAAAAAACCCCCACAAAGTTCTTTATGAACAGAATTTCAGATAATTGCAGAGTTAATACATGAAACACCAAACTAACACCTACAGTTTTTTTCTGTGGCTTTAACTGAAGAACCTTTTGCTACTTCTGCTCTCTTTTGGAGGTGTGATGGGGTGTACAGGTCAAAGTACATGGAGGAATTGTCATTGCCATTCCCAGAAATAGAAAACTGTATTGTAAAGCTAGTATCTTTTATTTTACACCAACCAAAATGAATGTTCAATTAATTCTGAAGTTAAATTGCTTTTACTTAAGTGCTTATAAAATTCAGAAGTTGCAATTTTAGATATGGTAAAAATGTAAAATTGGTCTAGTTGTTTTACTGGCATTGGAACTGTCCTTGTTGAGTACATAGGATGAACTATAGCTATGTTGATTAGAGTGCTAAGTCAGAAGAAACAAGAAATGCAAAGAAATAATAAAACAGTAAGTTATGCTATTATCACTATTTTAGAAACACTAAATACATGCATTCAAGGACATGCATGTAGATTGAGAAGACCTGAGTTACCTATCCAACCTCCTGCTGGAGTCAGAAAGATAGCAAAAATTATTTTCTTGTTTTCAACACCTTTCCTGACGTGCAGTCAAAGCAGAGCATGCTCTCAGGTTTGTACTTAGGAACACCAAATGAGTTAGAAAATGAGCAAGAGAGCTTACTGCCATTGTTTCTGCTGTCATACTTGTACCACTATCTATGTAGCATAAGCATTGTCCAAAACTGAACAGGTCATTGAAGGGGTGCCCTCTGTGGAAGGTTAATGGGCTCAGGAACCCAGACGAGACAGCAACACCACCACAGATGTGAAAGAAGGACTAGGGTATCTGTTTTATTCCAGAAACATTAGTTGGTCTAAGAAAACACATTACCTATGGCAAAGGAAGGTTCTGAGGTACAGGCAGAGAGATCTTCCTTGGAATGCCCTTTTAGGGGAGCTGCTTTATGCTACAGAGTAAAGAACACCCTCAAAGCCTGTTGCTTGAAGATACAAGAATTCACATATTATCCAGATTACTTTGATTGGAATATGCTAGTGTCACAAAATGCCTGTACTTGATTTCTTTAATCCTTGTCACAAAATCAGAAGATATTACTTATTTGCTGCCTGTTAAAAAAATGTTAAGAATTACTTAGTGCTATGCCTCTGCTGCTATTACATTGAAATAGCTTCTTGATTACTTACTATTGTGATTGTTTCAGTCTTTGTGGTCTCACAATTCAAATGATACTGAATTGTTATAAAACTTTGAAATATGAAGCACATCAGAGATGAACAAATGTGGAAAATGTCAACAAGGATACTTTGATTTTATGACCACAGAACTGTGTGAAAGGTATTAGAGCTTGATATATCTGTCTGTATGAAACTGAAGAACTCTTACTAATTTCTGTTCCCCAGCAGCTGCTATTTAAAGAATACAGTCAAGTCTTTCAGTTTTTGCTGCTAATCCACACGCAGTGGACACGTTGGTTCTTTCTTGTATAAACTGTGTTCTCTCTGGATCCTCTTCCAGTTAATGGGTATTTTTCTCAAATAGTCGATATTGAAATAAATGCAGCAACAAATGCAGTATTTCAAATTGCTGAGATATGTAGGCTTGTTTATGTGAAC
Organism: Galbula dea; assembly: GCA_013399015.1. Lineage (NCBI taxonomy): Eukaryota > Metazoa > Chordata > Aves > Piciformes > Galbulidae > Galbula > Galbula dea. The sequence goes on from VWZX01009005.1 coordinate 853,956, forward strand.
CCAAGCAGCACAGGTTCCCCTGCACCAGGGGAGTTCCCTGCCACTCACTGGCATGCCCACTTTCGGTCACCATCTCCCCAGTAAAGCACCCAAGCCTTTAGGGTTGGCTGTGCTGCCTTTATTCAACGCACAACTTGCACTTAAGCAGAAAAATGTGTTGCTTGCTTGCTTCTAAATGTGCTAAGCATGTCGGCTTTCACTAACGTTAGGTGAATTGAACAAACCGTTGGTTTGATCCCCAAAAGGCCCAGCCAGCGTAGCCTGACAAGATCCGGCCCCCGTGAACCCGTGCTGCTCGATGCTGAAGCCATTGCTTGCTTTTAATTATTAATAAGCCACATGCTGAAACAGTTCTGAAAACATCTTGCTCGGTATCAGAACGACAGTTGTATGACTTACCACGCGCTGCTTTAAAATACTAACACGGCAGCAGAATGTCCCTGCCTCCTTATAAGCCCACTACAAATCTGCACCTACTCCTAGGCTGGCCCAGGCCCCCACCTCCAACGGCAGCACACGGAGGCTGTCAGCTCCCTACGGCAGCGCTTCGCTCCAGACAAGCGAAAAACCCCCGTACGGCGACCGAGATACCCCTCCCGGCCCGACACGCAAGCTCGTACTGCACGGCTTCTCCACCCAACCCCGCCCCGGGTCCTTGCTCGCCCAACCAAAGCATCCTTTCGTCCACCGGGGTGTGCTGGGAGGTGTAGTCCATGGACGGCAAGTCTAGGCCTGCCGTCGCCTCGGCGAACTGTATTACCCAGAGAGCTCCGCGGCGGCGGATTGGTCACGATGGCGATTACTTCACGGGGTCGAAGGTGAGGGTAGGATAATAGGGCGAAGCCGGGGGCTTGGGGCCAATGGGAGCGCGCCGATAGGTGCAGCGGGGAGGGCCGACAGTTGTTGGTCGGTGCAGGACGGAAGAGGGTTAGTGAGAGCTACTTGTGGTTACCGGTGTTTAGTGTTACCGTTTCGTTCCCGGGCACGTGTGCGAAGAAGGCGAGCCGGCGTGTGGGCCTGTTCCGGGGCCGCTTATCCTGTCCGGTGCGTTACCTGCCCTCCTCCTGCGGCTGCTTCGTTCCCCGCCGAGAGGCGGTGGCTTGCTGTAACGGCAGTAGCTGCGGCGCGCCAGGCCCTTGCGGGGCGGGGGCGCTGCCACGCCTCTCGCCGGCAGTGTGGTGCCAGAGGTACCTCGCTTCGCGGCGGGGCAGGAGGGCGGGCTGGCCTGCTGTGATCTTCGCTGCGGAGGGCGCCGCTCGGAGGACAGAGGTGTGCGGTCTGTGGTTTGAAAGCGCTGCCGAAGGACGCTGCTCGGTAACGGGGGTCGCTCCCGCAGCAGCAGTGCTGGGAGGGCAGGCCTTGGCTGCAGGGGTCCAACGCGATGCCATGCGGTAAAACAGCTAAGACTAAGGGGCTTATGAAAGCTATGACTTGTCTCTGCAGGTCTGCGGGTATCTCAGACCTCAGTTTTACCGGGATGACTGCGTGGATCCCTTCTGATGCACTGGGTCGAAGGATCTTGTGTGGCACGGAGTATGGAACTGTGCGCTACGTTGGCAGTGTTCCTCCTACAGCAGGTGAACATCACAGTAGTAAATAATCTCTACATTTAATCGTCTTTTTCAAAATTCTAATTACGTCCTTAATTTAAAAGAAAAATTGTTAAGCAGAATGTGGCAATTTACAAATTGTTTTTTTCCTCATTGTTCTTGCAAATTCTTCATTGGTTTTGGCAACTTCTAATCTAGATAAGTTGCTGGGGTTTTTTAGAAGTCAGAGTTGTCAGAAGTACTTTTGGTTGAAATTGGTTATATTTTTTCTTGCAGTGGAAAGATCTTAGTGCCTTCCTTTTTCCCATTAGTTTTCATGAACAGTCTGTTCCCTGATCTCTGTGTACTGGCATAGTCTGGAGAGGAGAGACGGGCACCAGCAGCAGATCAACAGACTAGATGCTCTTTTGATAACATATTCAAATTCATGGAGACAAATAAGACTTAGCCCAGCTTGCTGAAAGATCTGATGCCTCTGGTTGTGACAGCACTATATTGCATCTTTGAAAAATTTTGATGAGAGGATGGGGAGAGGGAGATTGCTGATGCTTGGAAGGAGACTGGCCTTGCATACAGTTCTAGAAGAGGTAAGAAGGGTGCAGTTCCTGGAAATATCATGTAGCATGTTCCCTTGGAATCCATTTCCAAGTGTAAGAACAACAAGATGGTAACTGGGAATATTTGATATTTGTAAAGAATACAAAGTTGTGCTTGGCAAACCTAATTACCTTCTCTGATGATATGACTGGGAATATGGACAAGGGAGAAAAGGGGATGTAAAAAGGGGATTCTTTGACTTCAATAACTGTTCTAACACTGTCTGTATCTTGGAAGTTGGAGAAACACAAGTCAGATGAGTGGACTGAAAGTCTGCAGGTCTGTCAAGTGGAAGAGTGCTAATTAATGACTTGATACCTGGTAATGGACAAGTACTACAGAAATAAATGCTGGGCTCTGTATTGTTTAGCATGTTCATCAGTGTATCAGATAATGAATAGCATTCACCCTCAACTAGCCAATATGCCAAAAAGTAGAATTGCAGTCCAGAGCAAGCTTTATGAACTTTAAGTTTGGGCCCAAGAGATTCAAGAAGGATACATTTCCATATATACTGTGAAACAAACCTGTGTATCAGTAAAAACCAGGAAGCCACTAGCAGCCAACAGGTTCTACTGTAAAGGATTTAGGGTGAATACTGTCATAAATACAGGCCAACAATGAGGTCCAATCACAAGCAAGGTATGTGATGTGCTAGGTTACCTCAGAACATTGAACACAGCCAGCAAATCAAAAGAAGCTGTTATCCCTTTCTGGAGTCAGGAGTTTTTGATAAGGTTGGAAAATGTGTCTTGTTTGTGACCATCTCAGTTCTAAAGGGGTGTGGATAAACTCGAGAGGATCCAGCAGAGGGTTGCCAATCTGGTCAAGGGCATAGACCACATAAGTGTGAAGGAGATAATAGTCACCTGCTTTGAGAGGTTAGGCTAGATGAACTTGAGAGGTTGCTTCCAACCATGATTTCTATGGCTATGTTGCCATAAAAAAATGTGTCTACTGTATTTTTCAGGAATTTGGCTTGGCATAGAGTGGGATGATCCTCAGAGAGGAAAACATGATGGTACCTATGAAGGAACACAGTATTTTAAATGCAGGTGAGTTGATTCAAAGCATTGACATGTAATGTATATTGACAAGACTGTAATATAAGAATGCCATGTCATGTTTTCAGAGGTATATAATAAAATGTTAATTTTGGATGTTATTAGTATTACCTTTAGTAGGTTTAGACCTTCTTTAGTAAGGAAATCAGTATGCCCTAACTTACTTTCCTTAGGTAATTCTGAAGTGAAATGTTGATCCATATTAACTGTCTCAAATATTGTTTAGATTTGGACTTAAGATAACTTGCATGTATATTGTTAATAGAGATTACCAGGTTGCTGGTAGTGATTTGGATTGTATTTGTATCACTGGGGAATTGTTAAGTAAGTTTGCTTGCATTTAAATGTGGAAAACACAGGGTAGCTGTGTGGAGTTTAAGTGTATACAAGCATTACATTTAAAATCTTGAGCACTTCACATATTTGAAATTGGGTAATGCAGGACTCTAGGGTTGATGCTAACAGCAGGAAGCTGTTGATTTCCATGTTGAAGGACACTGCAGCAGCTAAAAGTTTGGGAGTTAAAAAAGTAACTGGATGAATTCCTAGAGAAAAAGTCATCCATGGTTCTTAAACACTAAGGGCTGCCAGCTCAGTAAGTTCCTGAGCTTTGAAGTGGTGAAGGATGAGAGAATATTCTGTGTCTAGATCATGAAAATATTTGCCCTGTTGTCTTGTTTTTAGCCCAACCATTTTCTAATGGCAGCTTTTGGAGAAAGGATGTGGTGTTACACAGGTGTTTGTTTTAACCATTGGGTCACAGCCAGTTTTAGGCTGATGAGATGAGGTGGAGAGATTTCTAGGTCTTTTTCCACCTCCTACTTTCCAAGGCTAGTAGTAACTGTAGAAGGGTGGTTTCATTACAATTTGATCCTGACTGTTCAAATGAACATTCAAATGAAATGAATCTATTATAAATCAAATCCTGTGACAGTGAGCACTCAATTAATAAAAGGCTTTTGAAAATATGAAAGAAAATGACAAACCAAGAAAATAAATCAAGAGTTGTCTGTGATCTTGCTTTCTTGGATGTGTTTTCACTTGATTTGTTGAAAAATGTAAGACGACTTTTCTCTGAAATTAATGCCTCATGTTAATTATCTTCCAAAAAGTTACAGCCATTGATGAGAGGATAAGCAAATGTTTTCTTTTTTAATTTGCATGTAAATGAAAGTCATAAGAATAGCTGGATGAAGTCAGTCCAAAGATTTATCTTGCTTGGTTTCCTGCCTCTGACACTGGCAAAATGATGAGATGACTGGAGAAGTGTGAAAAAGAAAAGTATGTAGTGACAGTTTTCCAGAGTCTCATTAGCTTTGGCTGCTCATGGTTCAAAGTTTTTTCCAGAGCCAGAGGTGGTTTATTTGTAGAAGCACTTTGTTTTGCTTTCAGTGGATGATTCAACAGAGAAAATTTGTCAGGAGTATTTCATCTAAAAGAATAATTATAAGCTTTTAGTAGCAAAGCATGTGTTTGCTAACCTTGGAGGGTGTGTTTTCTGGTTGTGAAAATTGTGATCATTTCCATTTCTGTGAGTAGATGAGCCTTTTTTGGTTTTGTTTTGTTTTAGTTTCTCCTACCTGAATATAGGAATATGATATGAAAGGGACTTAGAACTGTTGCTGTGAAGTGCCACATAGAAGAAAAAAAGAAAAAAGTTAAAATTATTATATCTGTATTGTAAGGAAAGTAGGTCTAGTTTTGAATCTACCAAAAGCTATTCTGGAGACAGATGGAATTCTCTGAGGTAGCAGAGGAGGCTACTGTATTTGTAGAGAGACCTGATAGCAGTTCAGAGCTTATTAAACAATATACTTCATTATCAGTTCAGATCAAAGCTGTTCTCAAGCCAGCAAGTAGAACTGCTTGGTCTCAGACTGAATCATCAGAAGACTTTATTATAAAATTCAAAATTGAAAAGTAGCTATTTTGAAGTTCTTGTGGGAATAGTATCTCTTACTTATAGCCAAATGGGCATAAAAAGGGAAGAGCAGACTATATTGAGTAGTACGAATCAGAAGTTTTAGTCTATATCTTCTTAACTTCTACTTTTGGGTAAGGTGGAAGCCCTAGAGGCCTCATTATCAGAAAATCAGTTCTTCAGAAAAATAAATAACTAAACACCTTTGGGGGCTGGATATTTTTTCTGTTATAACTAATAATAAAGAAAGGCTTAAGGAGGATAAGCACACTTAATAGAAGAAAAAAAAAATCAACATTGCTGGATTTTTCTTAGCTAAAGAATTGGAAATAACAGTTTTAGAGCAAACCATGTTGTGTGAATTAATGTATTAGCAGAAGCTGCTTCTTAAAGGTTTTGAATTTAATTGAAACAGTTTCCAAATTTAAGTTAGTTATATTCTGCTGTAGGATAAATGATAAAAGCAATTGGTTGGCCATTCTGAATCTTTCTGGACAGAAGAAGCAATTGAACATGCTGTGAATGTTTTTCAGAAACACAAGTGCTTCACATTTGTCTGCATACAATATTTCTATACATGTGTATAGCATAGCATGCTTCCAGGAGATAAGATCTCAGGTAGTGATCTCAGTTCTTATTGTAAGAATCACTTTTTAGTGAAGCTGCATATACCCATAACCAACTTATATATAGTGATCTTTAAACATATTGTTCTTACAATATCTGTTCTTTGTATTCTGCTTTGTTCCACTCAGAGAAAGTCCTTCTGGAGTCTAAAAGAAGAAATAATAGTTCTAGCAGTCAGCCATTACTAACAAAAATCTGTGCAGACTGACTGGTAGTTGGTGTACTGATTGTAAGATGTAGGCAAACTTAAGTAAAAAGTGGTTACCTTATTTTATTTTTAAAATGCTAAAAAACCCCACAAAACCACAAATCCCACAACCTGAAATGTCACCTCTTTACTACTGCTGTTTGGGGGTGGGCAAGGAATAGGTTTCTTTATATAAATGTATATTTATATATAAAAATAAATAAAATTTCTATTTTTTTTTCATCAAATCCTATTGGTAGTATCTTTTGCATACAACTTTACTTTGCTCACTCCCTGAGTTCTGATAAACAGAAGCAGCTGATGGAGTAGCTGGTGTTGTAAACAAATGCAATGAAAGAACATTTTTTTTAAATTCCTTTTAAGGTAATTTTGAAAATAATGCTTTTTTTTTTTTTTTAAAGCAAAGTAAATATTTCAGAGTGACATTTCCAAATCAGATCATAAGAGGAAAATAAAACTGAATTTGAGGCTCTCAGTTACTGGAGATCTCATTACTGGAAGTTCTTCTTTGTAGTCTTTGTTTGGGCAAATCAGTAGGTCTGCTTACAGCTGTATGTGGAGTCACCATCCCTGGAGGTTTTTAAGAGGCAGGCAGATGTGTTTCTTCAGGGGATGATTTAGGGACAAGAGTAGTGTAGGGCTATCAGTTGGACTCGATGATCTTGAGGGTCCTTTCCACTAGTAATGATTCTATGATTCTATATGTGGTCTTTAGTTAAAGTTTTTTGGAAATATGACCTAACCTTTTATGTTTCATGGCAGTACATTTATGTGGGTCATTTATTATGTGGTTCTTAAGAAAAAACTGCCACATTTTAAAATATACTGGCATCACAGGCACGTTCATCAACTGGAATAGCTAGCAATGGCAGCACGCATGCTCTACTGGCATTTTTGTCATGATAATAAAGTTATGTTTCCTAGTAACTGAGGAAGCTGCTATTACAGCTGTCACTTGTAGTAGTGTACTGCATCAGTACTGACCTATGTAATTAAGATAAGCTGTGTTCTACTATCCTTCAGGAGAAATGAGGAGTAATCAAGCTTTAAATTAGTATTAAAATTTATATACAGCTTTTGAAACATGAGTACACTTTCAAATAAAGTCTTGTCTCATAAACCCATTCACACAGTTACATGCATGTGCTCCCATGGGAGAGGTGAGTTACAAGCCCATATACCTCCCCTGGGAATGTGAGTGGGAGACATGGGTGCTGCAGCTTCTGTGTCACTGCGCTGTGTCCTGTGGTCTATTAATGTGTGCACTGGTAGAAGGCACCCCTGATGTCTCACATGTGAACTGAGGTATGGGATATATATGTTACTCCCCACAATGTCTGTTCTTGCTGGGCACAGGCTCACATTGGCATCTGACTGGGAGGCAGCTCTGTCTTCCTAGGCAGAGACATGCTACTGGTGCGTTGACTTTCAGTGGCATCAAACTAGGTTTTGACTGCTACTCTGGTACCCTCTTTCTCCCCATGTTCAGGCTTCTTTTATGCTTCCTGTCAAGTGGAGTCCTCCCTTCTGTTTCATCTGTCAGAAAGGCATCTTCTGTATTTGCCTTCCTCTCCGTCAGTTTTGGGCATTCCATTCACACATAGTGTTTACACAGGCATTGCTATTTCAACAGCTGCTTTTATCCTTTACATTTTGCAAGGGAGGATGTGTGGATTCCCCAGCAGCAGATGACATTCTTCACTGCCTACTTCTCAAGATGGGAGTAACATCCTGCTGTATCACACATTTAGAGTCGTAATTGAAAGGAACACATTCCCCCCTTGCAAAGGAATATGTTTAGTTCTTCCCAGATTGCTTTCCAGAGGAATCCTGATATTTCAGCAGATGTTATTATTGCAAGTATTGACCATATTCAATTGTAATCTGTTTCCTCAAGTCTGACTTTTCATAGCAAGCCAGAGAAATGGGGGAAAGAACAGTAAAGCTTGCTTCTATGATGTTTTCAGCGTGGCAGAATTGCAATTGCTTCCACTAAGTTTTCTTCTGATGAACACTTGGACTTTAGTATGTTTGTGTAGTCCTGAAATGCCAGGTTATCCTGGCAAAGGTGTTATGTGTTTTCAGTTTTTCCAAAAAGATCTGTTTATATTGATTGGACTATCTGTCCTTAAAGAATGACAGATTCACCTCTAGGAATATCTACTTAGAGCATAAACACACTCTTCAAATACAGGAAAATGTCAGTGTCATTTTAGCGCCTATGAAGAAAAAGCAGTTGTCATTCACAAGGGGGAAATGTGTTCCCAAGATTCCTTTTAGCCTCAGAAGGCCTTGATTAGGAAGTTTTGATTGTGTCACTGGACCCATTAGAGACTTCTGCTCTCTGCTGTTAACAGAACAGTGTTCTTAACCACTATTCAAATATGTTCTCTGCACCACAGATGTCTGTCTTTTCCTTGTTATGTGAAAGCTCAGACTCAGCTTTCACATGTTTGACTAAGGTAGACTTGCAAGAACTTCCGGGTACTTGCTGGTGTTGGCAAAACTTTGCCTGTGCAGTCAGGAACTGGATACACAGTAGCAGGTTAGCATTGGGTGTTTACTACAGTGTGTTGAGTCTTCTAAAAGGTGTCTGGTCTGTTGAGCGGCTGAAGGAAGAGATCTGTTCAGAGCCTATCTAGAAAAGACATGCATGGATTCAACTGACTATATTTTATGACCTTTGTAGTGTGTGTACTCCAGTCAAGATGGTAATTGCCTTGAGATAATCATTGCGAACAGCAGGTCCTGAGCAAGGAAAGCCCTTCCATCCACCTTTAGGATCTAGGCTGTGAAGGCTGAGAGCTCTCTCCTTGGCTCAGAAGCTTCCTTCTGTAATCCTCTCAAGGGTGCTAACTGTTGGCAGAACACAGTTAAGTACTACATTATTCTCAGGTACTGAGAAGTGTATGTGTGACATTTCTCTAGCTTATGAAGAGCCATCATATATACCTGTAATGATGAGCAGTGCCATCACTTTGTTTTGCATGAGTAAAGAAGAATGATGCCAAATTTCCACTGTATTTAGGGAGACGGTTAACCAGTGAAAGCTGATAGCGAATCTAAATTTTAATGAGTATTTTTCAAGGGCCATGGGCATGCTAGCAGATGGGCTTATTGCTTCAGGCTACTGAATCACAAATAGGAAGTGTCCTACAAGCTTACTTCAGAGATTAGGGTCAACCTCTCTATTTGAAAAGTCATTAAGAAATGTCAGAATTAACCAGAGCCAGCTGGTTGTCAGGGCTCCACTTGGACATATTCCAAATTTTTTGCTTAAAGAAATTGAGGCATATCTATGATCTTTTGAGGTCCCTTCCAACTCCTGACATTCTGTGTGATATCTTCTACCACTTCATTTCTGCACAGTGTATTGTCCTGTCTGCAGGACATTTTACATACAGGGAAGCAAAATCCCTGTTCTCAGACTTCTGAACGTTCAGTTTAAGTCAGGTTGATCAGTAGTCCACATCTCGTGATATGCGTGCTAGATGACTCTTGGGATGAGGATTAATCTGTTTAGTTCCCAGTTATAGAGACTGGCTGCTAATAGGTGTGCTTTTTTATGAGTCCAGGTGCTGCACTTTAGCTCTTTGATACGTACATATGGCTTATGCAGTTCACACTCCCTAGTGTGACAGTTAATACAGAGTATGTCTTAGGCAACACAAGTCACAGGTAAGTGACCTCTCTCCCTGAATGCATGATCATTTTGCCTGCAAATAGGTTCCTATTGCAGTCTCCTTTTCTGTCCTGTGTGACAGTTCTTGAAAAAGTAGAACAAATTCACAGAAAGGAAATGAAAAGGGTGAGTGTGCATTAGATAAGGTAGCATGCACAGTTCTTGCAAGTTACAGGAACAGAAGAGAGAAACCCTTTGCTCTTGCTATGATCCAAACAAAAAATAAAAGGTTCTTGAGGGAACACCACGTTTTTCCTGTAGCTTCAAATGACAAGAGGCAAGGTTGCTTGTTTCTTTTGCATTTTTTTTTTTGTAGGGATAGACTGAGTCTTGCAAAGACAATGAGGAAGGAGATCCAATAGAAATGTTGTTCTAATAGGGCAGAAATGGGCTTAGGAATGGTCACGGTGATGGAGAGACCCAAAGGGCTTGGCTGTGCCAGGAATAAATGGCATGTCAGGAGGAATACAGATGTGGGGATTTGGGTCAAATCAGCTCTAGTGAGAGGGTTGAGGAGAGCAGAAGAAAATTAACACAACTGTTGAATGCAGAGGGATGGTGATAGTAAAATGGGGAGAATCAAGGTGACAGGGAAAAGGACATGAGAAGTCAGAATAAATACACAGCAAGACCTAGGGCGAATTACAGATAGAAAAGATTACAAGGCTCTTTTCCAGAGCCCCAGGTAGAGTCCTGCACTATCTGCCATCTACAAAGCTGTTTGACTTCTTTAAATGCAAAAGTGATATACTTCACAGGTAAGATATATTACAGTTATGATAATGAAAATGCCATCTACTGTTTTGAGGACCGTTCAGAAAAAGTCACATTATTACTACACTGGAGGAAGTTTAACATTTAAAGTAGCCAAATGTTTGCAAGCTATGAAGAACTTTGAAGGAACAGAAGAAAAGACTTAAGGTTACTGGATTAAAAGTGTAGAGAATTGAAAGTGAAAACATGTACATGAAAGTACACACTGGATTTACAGTCTCTAAAAATATGTCTTTCTGCCAGTTTTGTAATCATCGTGCTCTAAACTTAGTCACTACAAAAGTGGAATGAAAATATTTCTAAATAATAAATAGTTGTGACCCAGATCTTTCTTTAGGATATGAGATCACTGATTTGTGTATTAGAAATGTTAATGAATCAAACTGTCACAGGCAGTTTCCAGTACTGATTTTTTTTTTTAATAAAAATGTGGATATATGACACCCAAGCTGTTCCATCTACTTGTAACAGGTCCATAGGATTAATGGTCTCTGGTTGCTGTTTTTCTGAGAGAATTTTGAGCTCTGTAGCATTGGTGGTTTATATTCTGATTTGCTACTTAGCCACTTGATGTTTATGTGCTGTTTTGAAAAGAGGAGTTTTATTTATGTAAGTGGTTTTCTCCTCCTGGGTACTTTCCAACTAAAGTCTGTACTCTTCTCAGCTGGAAGGCAGACAGGTAATCATAACTACCAATTTTCTACCTGCTGTTTTCTGGCTGATCCTCCTATCAGATCCTCCATCTGTTGTTCTATGATACCATTCCCACAACTTGTCTCTGCCAGTTCTTCCTAGATACTGTGCTTCCTTGCTAACTTGGAGAGAAATCAGCAAAGCAATTGCATAGCAAGAAATTGTCATGCAATAGTTTTTTTCAGTACTCAGAAAAAGACACCTAAGAAACTTCATAAGACTGTGTAGAACACCTGTTAGCAGGATTACTCTGTTGAATATTCAGTTGCAACCTTGTTGCTGAGATAGTATCAGAATTGTTTTGTTTGGGTTTGTATGAGAGTTCCATGTGGTACAATGTGCATCTTGTGCCTTTTGTGTAGGTAGAAGGACAGTGCTGCATTTGGTTAGAATTACAAGTGAATTGCTTCAGGTCAGTGGCTATTCTGAGTATTTCTATGAGCCTTAGGCTGTGGTGAGACTCCAGACACATTTGTGGTATGATTTAGGTAACTTTGTGTCTATCCATAGGTAGAAACTTAATTTCCTGGAAAAACTGAGTTCATAATGATTTTGGAAACATCAGAGAAGTTATTTTGCACAATGGCACTGCCATTGTAATTCTGCTGTGTAACTACCTTTGAGGATCAGGTGCTTCAGTCCTTGTGGCATCTTACAATGTGAACTTCTTGGATAAAATGCTGTCAAAGATACTTTTGCAAGTCTTACCTGTTCTTACTGAGTGGGAATAGTGATATCTAAAATTAACCTCAAGAATTACCTTTGACTGCTTTGGTTCCCAGTATTTAAAATAAGTAGTAATTAGTACTTTTGAGACTGGTTATTGTCATGATAACCTTTCCTATTTCACCTCTTGGTGGCTGCTCTGTTCTAGGCATTCTACAGGAGGATCATTCATCCGGCCAAACAAGGCAAATTTTGGAGTAGATTTTCTCACTGCAATAAAGGATCGGTATGGGTTGAGTGATAAGCAGGATGTTCAACATGGGGCAGAGAATGCATTAGTGTTTGGAAAGAAAGCTGTGGAATTCGTTGGAATGGATTCTATTGCACAACAACAAAGGCAAGTGGCATATATGAAAATCTAAGAGACGCTCTTAAATGATTGGTTCGTTAAGTGCTATTTCACTTTAAGGAAAGGAAGCTGCCTGCCTTGCATATAATACTGTCATATCTCTAAAAGTAAGCCAAGCTGAAGGAAGAAGCAAGAAATCTTCCTGTTGTGGCTTCATAGTTTACCTGTTTTACAGATAGGAACTGTTATTAGGTCATATTTGAGGGCTCCCAATCCTGAGTTTGATTTTGCGAAGTAGAAGATGATATTTGGGGAGGAATGAGTGAGATAAAATGATATTGGCAATCATTATGCACAAGCATGGTCCTTTTTAAGTAGATGTAGTTTAATATTTTTTTTTAATAATGTACAGAATTACTTCATCTTTGTTTACTCATATCAGTAATGACTTTAACTAAGAGGGAAGGCAGAAAGTCTTTCTAGTCAGTTGATGTCAGGTTTGTTTGTCTGGAAAGGTAAGAAAGGACCTAACTTAATGATGTGTAATAGAAAGCAGTTTAAATGACCTCCAGCAGTTGAGAGGTATTAGTTCAGTAGATGGCAGTCTCTTTCTAAGCTGAAATTCCACAACTATTCTCCCTTTATCTCCCAGAACATACTGAGCAGTCAGAAATACTCTGTCGATAAGTGATACAGATAATGCCCAAATAACTTGTTGCAAAAAGTGTTACAAGAATGCTGTTTTAACTTGAAACCTCTAATTAAATTCCAAATTGTATAGCAATATTTTGTCTGATTTGTCACTCTTTGAGTGAGGGTTGGTTGAGGTTTTTTTAGGGGACTGGGGGCTGTAGTTCAACCAGACTCTATTTTGTAGTAGTAATATAAAAGTTAAAAAAAGAGAGGATTTATGTCTTGTTTTGAGGAAGAGAAACACTGTAGTGTAGCAGCCTGCTCACTGCTAATTCTAAAGGAGACAATGTGTATGAAAAGGATACTATTTAGTTGTAACAACCAGCTGTTTATATAACATACCTATTTCTGTTTGAAAAGTACTTAACAGAATGTTCTTTTTCATTTAGCCAGCTGAACCAACTGGTAGATATCTCAGTGCGTGAGTGTGCAGTGAGCCATGCTGGCCAGAAAGAGGAAATTCACAGAACGTGTCCTAGTATCCTTTTTTGCTACATTGCATGATGCAAAAAATCATGTACATATTCTAGCTTTTCAGGTGTTCACTTCAGTGAATGGTATTTGTATCCTTTTATTAAAAAAGGTTTAAAACTGTGGTTTATATTTAGAAGCTTAATGCAGTGTTTACACAATGAAAAAGTAGATGCCTACAATAATTGGAAGGGAATGCAAATAGGGGATAAATATAGGAATATTGTCACAAGTTGCTACTGTGACTGCAATTTTGGAAGGTGCCAGCAATGTTGTTGGGTTTTTTTAAATTTAACTGTAGAATAGATAACCCCTTAAAAATACAACTGATATATCTTGTAGGCACCAGTGTTTTACAATATATAATAAATAATGTGTTCAATATACTGCAGGTTGTAGCAGTGTTACAGAAATATAAAGCTGGTATTCCTTGTTCATTTGTAAGAGCTGGTAGCAGTTCCTGTCAATACAGAAATTAATCCACTTGAGGATTTGTAAAGTTAAGCTCTATTACAAAACTATAAGTGATCTCTGTACCACAAATCACACTCAAATTTGCTGTAACTGAGCAGTAGTACCTCCTAGCCCATACAAGTGTCATCTGTTTCTGTTTGATTCAAACCCAACCCCTAATTTTAATTTCTGAAAAAGGAAGTTCAGATTTGAGATGTTTCTTTTTCTTAATGTGAAATTTCAGGCATCAAGCATATAAATCTATCAAAGAATCTGATCTCAGCTTGGGACACAGTAACAGCTATTGCTTCTCAAGTTCCAAATCTGGAAACGCTAAATATCAGGTACAAATATTTGTATTAGGTTTCTGTACCTTTGGGGTAGTGGCAAAAAAAGGCTTTCTTAGGTATGAGGTCAGCTTTGTAAAGTTAACTGGATGCCTCAATACTTCTTTTAATGAGAGCTAAGTTTGTAAGTACTTCCCCCCCCACCTCCCAATCTTGTCCTTAAACAACTCATGTGAGCGCTGTGTTTTTCAGACATTCCTTTTTCAAGGAGAGACTAGAATCCTAGATGAAGAGCAGCTACATAAAACTATATTCTGCAGAAATACTCAGGACAGATGGATGTTGACTGGAGCTTTGTAAAAAAGTAGAAAAATTCCACTTGTCTGAAAAATAGAATACAGCATTCAGCCACAGAACATTACAGGAACTTAGGCATTTGTCAGTGTGTGCTATGTGATTTCCTCATTTTTATGCAAATTGGCTTGTTGGCTAGGGAGGCTGGATGAAAATGCATTACAGATTTTTACAGGTTGCTGTTGACTCTTAAGCAGTTAAACTGAAGGTAAAAAAAGATTACTCACTCTGAGTACTTTCATAGAAATAAGGAAACAGGGAGCATAGAAACACAGGTTTACAGCATCATAAGATGCCCTTACACAGTTCTGTGGCATCTGTGACAATTAATTCCCTTGATTTTGAAGCTTTGTTTGCCCTAAGGCAGAACTGACTTCACATGTGTCATGCATCCACATTGCGTGTGTGCAGTGAGTCAGCGAGGAGCCCAGCGTCACAGCAGACATAGCCCAATTTGCTGCGTGCACGTGCAGCAGGTCAGTCTTCCTGGGTACCTTTTTCTGGGTCTGCATGGCACTGGCAGGGTGTGGGGACTCTGCTGGCAGATATGCCCCTCCAAAGAAGGCAGGGCTTTGAGGTGGCACTGCTGCAGGAGTTGGCAGCCTGCCTGTGAAAGCACTAGTGACACATCTTTATTACTTAAAACTCTTGCTTTGCATTTTTAAGTCAGGTTTAGCAGTAGCTATCTGTTTGCCTTCTGGGTTTGCAAACCTCTTTGAGTTTCTTTCATGAAAGCTTAGATTTTTGCTTTCTACATAGAAAAACTGTTAAGTAAATGTTTTCTTTATTTAAAGTGTCTTAAGACTTTGGCTCTTTTTTGTCTTATTGTTGATATATTCTGCCTGCTGAGGCAAGTCTGTATTTAGGAGCCCACTTTTGTTTAAGAATGATGCTTTACTGATAGTCTTGATGCTGACATAGCCATAATGCTTTAGCCAAACCTTAACTAGCCCAAAACCTAGTCTGTTCCTGTCCTGAAATGATGCTAAGAACAGTGGGTCATGGTGACAGACCTAGGGGAAAATCTCCTGTACAGTGATGACGTTGGAAAGGAGGGAGGATGTTGTTCAGTAAAGCTGCAATTCCATCCAAACAAGAAGAAAATTAAATATTAATTTCCAAAGAAGTAACTTTTCCAGTACACATGTATACACTGTAGCTGGCACATGCCAGAAGAATTTTTTGGTGTGAACTAACACGATGAATTGAAGTTTGTAAATGGGTAGTAGTCCAGACCACTAATTTTGAGAAGTTAATGTTATAGCTGCAACTGTAGGAAGTTTGTTTTATTGTCTAGGTTAACACCTTGAGTGCTGACCCTTCAAGCAGAGTTGTCCAGCAGTTTTTGGAGGTCATACTAGTAGTCATTGAAGACAACAGCAGGGCAATAGGACTGAAGGCAGAAACCCAAAATACGACTCTTTTGGAGTCTTGGAGTGTTGAGATTAGCAGCTTCCAAAGCCTTCATTGTACCCTACACACTGTGTAACTAAAACAGTTGAAAGTGATATAAGGTAAATTGATACATAGCAAGTTAATTTAATAAGAGTGACCCTAGGCTTTGTAATTGTTCTTACAGTTAATGTGTCAAAAATGGAATGTCTGCCTCTGTTAAGCACTGAACAGCTGTTTGGAGCTGTTTGTAAATCTAACTTTGCCTAGAACAAATGTTGTCATGATTTATTATTAATGGCATGCATGAAATTACAGAGAATTTATTTTTTAATTCACCTAGAATAATTGGTTTTGGTTTTTCACTGTTGATAAGTGTTGTCTAGACTGGTTTTCAGAAGTTATTTGTGATAAAATTGGTAAGCAAAAAGGGATTGATGCTGGAATCTGACACTTTTGACTACAAACCAAAATAGTCTGAATTGGCTTTTTACTGTTTTGCTCTTTTGTTTACTTTAAAAAATAGAGACATTAGCAGATAAGTCTGTTACTGAATTTTCTGCAAGGAATGTTAGAAGAACAATAGAAGTGGTTAGCAATCCACCAGCTCTCTTAACAGCTTCTTTAAATGGGGAAATTTAACCCATATTTCTGCAAGTGTAACTATACTGAGAGATTTTTATCAGAACATGGTCAGACCTTAGGAAAGAAATAAAAACTTATGTTTAGGGGTAAGTAATAAAACTAATTTGAAGACTGCAGATTTGAGAATCTTCTAATTCTTTTATAGTGACATTTTGCTATTGAGTGGATTTGACATCATTTTGTTTTGCTAAGGTCTGGGTAGTCATGTAGGCTCTCTATTTTCAATCAATGCTAAGGAGTTTAAGCCCCAAATCTGTTTCATTTAATAATAATGAAAATAATTCTTTCCATATTCAAAACTATCAGTGTTGAAAAGAGAGGAAGGAGGCCTCAGATTCATGAATATGCATTCATGAAGTTGGGAGGTAAATTGGGAGATAGTACATTTGAATACAACTAGAAGGATATTGTACAATCTTGTAAAACACAGCATAACTTGACAGTGGCTTTTTAATTTTTTGTGTGTAAATTGCTTTTGTCTTTAATCTGTAATTCCAAAGTACTGCCTTCAATAAATGCAGTTAATTCATTATGCCAATGTTTCTTTACACAGTGAAAACAAAATGAAATTTTCATCTACCCCAACTTCTGTATCCAGTGTATTTTCAAAACTGAGGATTCTGGCACTTAATCAAACTGAGATAACATGGACAGAGGTAATGACCTTTCCTGGGTTTGTTTTTCTTTATATTGCTAGGTTTTTGAGGCAAGGGAAGTGCAATGAACATTTATGCATCATTATTCTAATGAAATGTAATCATCCTTAGAAAGGTGCTGTGGTGTGACTGTATTAGTTACGTAGTGCCTACATAATCTGGGAAGTTGTTATATTGGCACCAGAGTCAAACAAGAAACATTTAACTGCATCTGTGTTTGTAAATGACTGAGTCACAATAAAGCATTTGGAGTACAACTGCATGTGCCAAAGGTTTGTGTACATGAAAATTTTTTGTTTCCTTGTAGTTATTAAAGGTTTCTTTCTATTTTTATGCACATTTTAGAACAAATGCAAATGGAAAGAATGTGTGTCATGACGTAAAGTATTTGTCTGGGCATCACTTTGCATCAGCTTAGTATCTTTGCACATACTGAAATTCTTGAAATACCTGATGCTTGGTT
Organism: Galbula dea; assembly: GCA_013399015.1. Classification (NCBI taxonomy): domain Eukaryota; kingdom Metazoa; phylum Chordata; class Aves; order Piciformes; family Galbulidae; genus Galbula; species Galbula dea. The sequence continues at coordinate 871,501 of VWZX01009005.1, forward strand.
ATGTGCAGGTAGATCCAGACACAGGAAAGATCCAGCTGGAAGAAAGAGAGGGTTTGGCAATTTGTAATACTTGTTTTCTCTGGTTTGAGCCACTATAGCTTGTTCTGAACATGTTCTGAGGAAGTCTGCATAAAGTGTAATTTCTGGAATAATTTTTCCCAACTTTAAATTTAAGTTTTGCTCTTAGGTTCTTCTTTGTGCTCCAGGCTGGCCAGCACTTGAAGAATTGTACCTTACTTCAAATAGTATCACAGTTTTGGAAAGGTAAGATGAGTATCTAAGTCAGTTGTTGTCAGACTGAAGTACTGCAAAGTTATATAGCAAATAATTCCTGTAATGTTTACATCACCCTGATGTCACTGTAAAATAAATGATGCCAAGTTCACTTGGATGTATTTCAAAACATTTATAAATGCACACATTTATTTGCATGCAGGTATATAGTGTATATATAAACTAGTGTTTTCATTAACAAATACCTTTAAATGTTATGCATTTGTGTTTGGTTTTTTGTTGTGTTTGTTGTTTGGTTTTTTTTCTCCAATGTGGCAGGCCTGATAATGTCCTGCAGACCCTGAAGCTGTTAGACCTTTCAGACAACCAGTTACTGGATGGAAATCAGCTGCATCTAATAGCACATCTCCCCAGGTAGCTGGAAATTCTTTGTCCTGGATATTTATCTCCATATTTTGACTGATATGTATGATAGATTGATGTTGCATGGCAAACTTATGGAATCCTGAGTTAGAGGCATTTCACCCTCCTGAGGAGAGTAACTGAATTGTTTAATTGAGCTATTTTAACACAACCTTATTTTTGTTCTCTAGGAACACACTTGTAAGCTGTTTGTTGTTAGGTTTTCATTATATGCTTACTAAATGGAAGTTCCCATGCCATATGCAGTTATCATTGTTATCTGTTGAATTTCAGATTGGAACAGCTGATACTTAGAAACACTGGAATAGCTTCTATAACCTTTCCTGATGCTGGATTTGGTATGTAAAAGTAGTAATTTCTTTATAGCTTTACAATTCTCTTTGTTTCACGTTTTCACTATTGTCTTGTAAATTTACTCTTTTCTCCTAGGATGTAAGACTAAAATGTTTCCTTCACTAAAGTGCCTTGTAATCAAAGACAATAAAATATCCCAGGTAGGTTAGATTGTCATAGTTTCACATTTTGTAAATACATTTATCTTTGTTTAGGAGTAACTTGTACTCTGGGTTGTTTTAAATTTCTCTGATTGTATGTGTAAGATCCTGAGGTAACTATTGACTACTTTGATCAACACAGAGGCATGATTTAAAAAAGTAAAGACATTTCTTAACATCTCAGTTAAATCTCTTTAGGGTAGCTTGTCCTATCCCTCTGCTACCTCAGAGTTCCTCTTGCAGAATTCTAATGAACTGAAATGCTGAACAGTTCCTTGTTTATTTTTGTGGTGGTTTTGTCTGGGTTTGGTCATTTGTTTGGTTGTTTTTTTACTTATATGTAGTGCAGCTTTTTCCTTAGCTAAATGAACAAGATGAAGTATTTGGTTCTGCTGACCAGTTTCAGTTGTGGTCATTGTACATGGAAGTCAATGTTACTGTGTATTGTTCTGAAATGTTTTATGTTGTCTCCAAAGACTGTTCCCTTCCATTTCAGTGGTCGTCTATCAATGAGCTTGATAAACTACCAAGTTTGCAGTCACTGCAGTGTCAAAACAACCCTTTCATGAACACAGAGAAGAACCCAGAGACCCTGAGACAGCTAATTATTGCCAAGATAAGTCAGTTGGAGGTTTTGAACAAGTCTGAGGTACGTGATATTTCAACAAATAGCATGATTCTGGGGAAAAGCATTAAAACACTGCCTGAGGAATTGTTTACAGGTTAGGATTACTGTTTGTTGGGTGGAGGAAAAGTAAAGTGCTGACTATTGCATCACCTAATCAATGGGCACTCAGTAGGGCTACAAGATCCACACTCTTTGTGAAGGCTGCTAACTCAGTGGAGACTAGAACAAGATGGAGGAATGTTTTTTTTGGTTTTAGGTGTCTGAGTCACGTTGAAGTTGCAGGAGCAGTAACAAAAAACATAGGCAAAAAAAGAAAAAAGAAAAAGCAGCATAGTTGAATCTGTTTCAGTGACAGTAATACAAGCATTTGCCTTCTGTAATAGGAAAATAGCATTACCTAAACTAGATCAAACTTCATTGTAAAAGAGAGCAGAAGCAGCATCTGTTCCAAAAAACATCCTTGCATCATCATCTCCAGTAACATCTTTGCTTAGATGCTCATTTATGGATCAGCCAGTACATGGAGATGGGGTTGTAAGCATCGATGGTAGCACTAAAACATACTGACCACCTAAGAGCAAGCAAGGAGTCAGCATCATTGATTAGATTTGCTTCTCTGGAAAGTAGTATAATTGAATTCTGTGCCATTCCTGTGTCAGTACAGATCCTTCCTGCTGAAAGAAAAGGAGCAGAGCTTGATTATTGCAAGATATTTGGAAAGGACTGGCTAGCAGCTGGTGGGAACTGGAACCCAGAGAAAAACAAACCAAGTGAAGAATTTCTTGCTGCTCATCCTAGATACCCATTGCTTTGTCTTAGTAAGTACAAGTACAGAAAAATGAGCATTTCCTCAGGTCTGGCATTATGATAGCAATGGTTTGGTCTCTCTTCAGTTTCCCTTCCCTTTGATGCTTTTTCCTAGTGCTTTTACTGCACTAGGAAAGCCCACCTGTTAGCAGGCCTCTGTGTAAATGGCTTTTGCTTCTGTGGGGCAGCCACATAGTACTTGCACACGTCCAGGCATTGCTGCATGAGGGGTGACACCTATGAGTGTCTGCCCCATAACGGTACTGGTGAGCAGGCAGTTGCTGTATCCTCCTGGGGCTTTTTTCCAGTGGGATGTTATGCAGCACTTCCATGTGCCTGTCACCTGCTCCACTCCACCTGCCTGTGCTTCCTGCTCAGTGCTCTAGCAGTTGGTCAAGGCTGGTGTCTGCAGCACTTTGCATTGCAGGAGCCCAGTCAGTGTCCTAGCTGCTGAGGGAGCTGAGGCAGCAGGCCCATACCTGATCCAACGCTGTGGTTCTGTTAGGTATACCCTTGAGTTTTAGTCTTTGAAGGGTTTATGTCTTACATGCACTTTCCTTCACACAGAATATGGAGCACCTGAAGAAGGAGAACTGAAGGGACAACAGCCTTCCACTCTGAAGAATCAGCTTCTAAGTAAGAGGCCAGGAAGGGTCAAAATTGTTCCTTCTGCACTTAACGAGCGTAGTGTTTCCTGGGTGTACCTGGAGACCAAAGGTTCAAAAGCCTTTGGAAACATCAGAGTTCCACCTTGTAATTCTGCTTTTCTGAACTGTGTGCGTCAATGAGTTTGACTAGATACCTGCTTCTGTGTCCTCCTCTTACTTCCCCTTCAACCCCAGTCAAATGATTTTCTTAATTGAAACTTAATGGAGAATAGAACTAATGAGTGCTCCCATTCTGACTGGGTGAATAGCTTCTCTACAGCAGACAGTTGAGATTTTACCCTCAATAGCTGCACTCTTTTCTGGTAATTTTTTTTTAATATAGCTTCTTATCTTTAGGGCAGTCAGAAAACTATGGGTAGTTTTGGCATTTGGGGCTGTCTGCTTACTTAAACTAGGTTACATCTCAGACTTACAAATTCACGTAGCTTTGTTTCCCAGTTGATAGAACGACTGAAATCTTTTTTACTACATGGGCAAAACAGTATTTTAAGTAAGTTGTTAATTGCATTCTAAAGCATTTAGGTGGAAGACTAAATATAACAAGGAATCTAGTTGGCTAGACATAGTAGAAACCTTTCTAAGGGTAAGCCTTTTAATCTCTGTAAAAGAATTAGGCTAATAACTTCCCTAAAATGTGCTTGTACAGTGCTTTTGGGATATTGATGGTCCAAAACCTGTTTTAAATTGAGTAAGCAGTTGCCATTTTCCTGCAGGTTATTTTAAAAAGCTAATTTGAAATTAAGCATTTAGGTGAATACTCCTTTGGACCAAAAACCCATGTAGTTAGTAGGAGTCACTTTTTAAATTTTCCCTGACTTACCAAAGATTAATAAAAACTTGATTATTTTACTTTTAATTTTTCAGATAATGACTAAATGCTGTCTTAGCTGCTGAGATACAGACTACTTTTTTTTGTAGAAGATCAGGCTGAGCTAGGGGAAACAATTTGTAATAAAAACAGACTAGAAAGACTCTGTGCTCCTGCCAGAACAGGATTTAACATTTCACTCGCTAATGCCTTACCATTTTTCCTTAAGCTTTGACAATTAAATGTCCTGAGAAGCCTGAACAGAAGCCTGTAGAGAAAAAGCTACCAGGTAAGAAATCAGCTTGTGTTTAAGCAGTTGATTTGTAGTTCTTTTTCAAGTTACTGTATTAAAGAATGACAGTTGCCTCTGGCTGTGTCAGCTCCTGCAGACTCCCCTGAAGACCGTGTCATACAAAGAAATGTCAAAGGTAGAATTATTTGAAAAAGTCATTGTTTTTCTGACCTTTATACTTACTTTCAGTCCAGTCTGAAGACTGAAAGTTTATGCTTGTCTTATGACCTGTGCTGCTGGTTTCATTATTAATGTGTCTGAGGCAATTAAAGGCTAATTAACAGGTATGAAATCTGGTGGATGTGGTAACCAAATAACAAGAACGTGAAGTTGTAAGAAAGAGCCAACTATGTAGTCTGCAGCTCTAGATAACATACTAAATGTTGGATCTCACTAAGTTAAAAACCTAATTCTGACCTATATCAAATATGTCTTTTGAAGTTTTAGTGCCTGTAGTAAGAATGAACAGACTTTGTTCTAAATGAAATGAATGTTTGGGAAAAGACATGTCAGAATGGAGTCCAAGAGAAGAGACTCGAGCTTTATTCTAAAATAAAAATCACATTTATTATCACAAGTTGCATAAAATCAGATACAGCTTTTACAAAAATGTTTGATAGAAAAATATTTGTCTAAGTACAATGTGTGGTATTACAGGAGTATCTCACTATTGCTGTGCCTTTAGGTAAAGCTTCAAAAGAAGTGAGTATATCATCTATTGCAAACACAGGTATCACCTCTGGAACAAACTACATTTACTCATTCAAGTTCCATTACAAAAAATATCCTTTCATGTAACTGATTTCATAATATAAACCACTCTACCACTCTGTTGGCAATTTGTTCAGGACTAATTAATGTAATACCATTTCTAAGAATGGCACTATTTCCACAGTGACATTCATTTATTTGTGCTGGGAAAGCCAATTCCTGGTCATGAAAACTTCCAAGGAACAGTCACCAGGTGCATGTAGTCAGAACCTGACTAGGATGTGTTCCAAAGGTCACTTGGTTTAGCATGTAGAAAATACAAACTCAAAAAAGGGAAATTTGGAAGCTGAACCACTTTCATTTGGTATATGAGATCCAAGCACTTCAACTGTAGGAGCATTTCCTGTCCTATCCAGAGATGAAACCATTTTCAATTTGATTAGCAGTTATGGTTTCAGGTACAAAAGACATTATTGCAGTGTTAGAACTGAAGCAGCAATACAGCCTTTCACTTGCTATAAGCAAGTACAGCTGAAACACTGGCATGTTACTACAGCTCAGTGGTAGCAGCATTTTTCTGATCACTTTTCTTTCTTTCCCCTTGACAGAGTCTATGACCATTCAGAAAGTCAAAGGATTGCTGTATCGCCTCCTGAAAGTTCCTGGTTCAGAACTGAAACTGTCCTATGAAAGTTCTAAAGTGAGTTAAAACCTGGGGAATTCAGCACTAAAATACTGCATGCTGCTAAAGGTCAAGAGCATGTTCTAAAATACTACCTAATCAAATTGCTTTCACTTAAGAAGGGCAGTTTTCAGGCTGTGATTTAGGACCTAATTTCATTCCTCTAGTATGACAGATCTTCCCTGACTCCAACTGCCTGATCTGTATTTGGTTTATAGGAAGAGATTTCAGTTTAAAGTCTGATCAGGTTTTTTTCCTTCTGTATTCTAGCTGGAAGGAAAAGAAGTTGAACTAGACAATGACTTAAAGCCTTTGCAGTTTTACTCGATAGAAAGTGGAGACTCTGTGTTAGTACGCTGGTAAGAAGGGACTCTCCTGATAGACTGAAAGAAGTGTCAACACTGGAACTGCAGAAGAGCTATGGACTGCCTCCAGACAGCATGGACAGCCTGTGCCTGAACACCTGTGGGAGAATGTGAATTTCATCCCTGGCACCAGAGGGCTACACAACCCTTAATCCTCAGTTTCAATGAAAGCATATACTTTTGGCTGAATTGTCTTGCTTGAGAGATACCAAATAGTGCTGAAATACTCCAATTAAATAAAAATCAAGGTAACCCTCTTGCCAAGATTTTGTACTACCTTCCCACTGCAGTGCTAAGAATGTTTTCACTAAACTGAGTTCACGATTGAGTCGTGATCACTTTACTTATCATAGGACAAAATTAGTACTGCCCTGAAAGAGGCTACTGGCTCATTCTTGTTTTCACCTACTTCCAAAAGACCTTAAAGCAAACAGAAGTAAACCAGCAGTAATTGTAGAAGTGTCTACACAGCTTTAGACTATTTAAGGTCAAAGTCCTTTCTCCTACCCTACAGTATATACCACAGTATAAATAAGTTCTTAGCATACTTACTCCAAGGCGTTGCTATTTATTTTCCATTCTTCAGTGCACTGTTCCTCAGTCTTCCTTTCCTTTCACTTGTGTACCTTCAGAGTCATAGCTAATAACACAGCAAGCTACCAGAAATCCCTCCTAATCATGGCAAAGTTTGTAGTACTTCAAGATTTGGTATAAGCAAACTTTGATATTGTTTGTATCTAAAATGACAATGGTATAAACAAACCAAACCAAACATAAATCCTGACCCCCTAGCTGTCTCAGCCCCTGCCCCTCAGACTGCACAGAACCTGCTACAGCGAGACTGAGCAGGGACCCTGTGCAGTTCTATACAGCTTTACAGCAGTAGTACTTTCACTTACAAAAGACAGGCTAATTGGCATTCTTATGTGCATTTATTAATTATGAGCAGGTCTTTGACTTTATATAAAAAGGAATTTTTTTTATCTTAAACATTTTGGGTTTTTTCAGATCAACATCCATACTATAGAAAATGACTCTCTGTCCACTGGTAATTATAAAAAGGGATGTGCAAATATTGTCATACTTTAGTTGAAACCCAGCATTAAAAGATATCTTCATAATCCTTATTGTTTCAAGAATGAATCCCAATGGACACTTCCACGATTGGAAGGTAGATGCTACCCTGTTTTCAAAGGTAAGTCCATCATCTTTCCTCACATCTACAAGGATCACCACACAGTTCCTTTAACCTCCAGAGCTCTCTCAGTTCTTGTGGGGAATACTGGGGGGAAGACAGCATGCCACTCTCACATGTCTTCTCACACAACCAGAGACTATCCTGTTAGAGAGAGAATCAGTTCAGTCATAGTTTCTCCTGCAAGTAATTTAATCTTCATCAATCTTTACTTCCAAGCATCAGGTTTTAATTGTTTCTAGCAACAAACTTTGCACACAAAGGTCACCAATTAGAGGTACATGTCCCTTTCTGATCTACTAGACCTATTCAGTGAACTTGGAGAGCAGGGAAGGGCGGGGTGGTATTTCTTCAGACTTACTTGATACCTCTTGGGTCCTACAGCTGCCATCCAAATGCCCATGCTCACATCTTCACCCTAAGACAACACGTTAAATAAAAAAATTAATTAGCACCAGGAAAGTGCAAAAGCACGACTTTTTAACTAGAATAAGTTGCATCATGTACTAGCAGTAAAAAATGGTACCTACAAAAATCTGTTTGACTGTTCTGGTGTTAAATTAATCCTCTCAGCTTTCCTGTGATAATACATTGTTCTTAAAAGAAGTGAGTACAAAAATCAAGAATACAGCTCCAGAGGTTCTCAGACCAAAAGAGCTGTGCTTTGGCCTAGAACAGACAACAAAGCGTAGAGACCAAAAGCACTGCAAAAGTCAGTACTAACCAGGAGAACCCAATCCTAACACTTAAGCAATGTTCTTTCCAACTCCTCCAGTACTCAGCTGCTCCCCAGACCAGTTTAAGATAGAAAAACTGAGCCAACGCTTTACTACCTGGTACGTCTTTAATCTTTCAGAGTTGCTTGCCAGCCACTGAACAATGTCTTTGGAGATAACATAGCCAGACCCACAAGCAAAAGCTGGATATGCAGGACTTGGGTACTCCAGCTCTTGCCATTTCCCAGTTCGATCAACTGCCCAGTTGAGTCTGAAACTGAAGACCAGGTTAGATGTGAGACGCTTATACAAAATGCTCTGTGAAACCTATGAACATGGCTAACAACTGAAGTAACACTGATAATAGGAAGAAGTAGAAGATGATCCTAACTGTAGTTCCCAGACTTACTTCTCTAGGGCACACATCTCATGGAACACAACAGCTGAAAGTGCAACTATTGTGTGGTCTCAATTTTGGGGAACAAAAGAAAGTTCTCAGAACAGAAACAAGTGCAACGTTGACAGTCAGGACTTCAGCGTGTCTGCATGCGCTGCGGGGCTTTGATCCAGGTCCTGACTGATGTTCTGTAACAGGCACATCTGTGTCAAACCCCTTTTGGTTAATCAACAGGACACAAAGAAAAGAAAACTCTGGCCAAAGAACAGGCCCCTGGTAGGTAGCAACAGAAGGTAGGGACAAGGGAGAAGGAGGGCAATGTCTTTGGTATCACACCCTCAGCAATGACAGCCAAGAAGATAATCCAGAAGAGCTTTCCCTATGTCAGGTGGAACAGCAGCCCAGGCAGCTTATAGTTAGTTCTGTTTTTCCTTTTGCAGTTAACTTAGATCTTGTTTGTCATAAAGTTCCTGATCTTGCTAGAATGGACCTATCTTACCTTCACTATTAGTCTTGCCTTCTGGTAAAGGTAGTCCCAAGAAAATGTAATAGGCAACAGGCAATCAAGGTTTTTGAACAAGCTACAGAACATGTGTCCACCACTCAGATCTTTGAGACCATCACAAGACAGCCTTTCACACACACACACTCTTCCACACACCTTATTGAATCACCTTACAAGTAAGCAAAAGTCAGTGCCAGATTTGTGAAGCAACACAACTTTAGCAGCAAAGGTCAGCTTTTCTTCAGTATGCAGACAGCAATGGGAAGACACCTTGTGCCTTTGCGTTATATTGAATGTTACAGCAGCATAGCATTTCTGCTGTATTGGTTGTTATACCAATGTAACAATCTATTCCATGGATGAAAGGGAAGAGATGGACACATGTTCTGTAGCTTGTGATAACAGGCTAGGAAACTCACTCAAGACTTCATGGATCAAATGTACCATTTCAGACAGCAGCAAAATGGGTAGCAATGCCTATCATTCACAGACTTCAAAATAAAGTGCAGAATATAAAGGCAATTTTGTTTCTCTTGTTTACCCCATTTCCTCAAGCCCACCAGAAAAATCACAGCAGTTTCCAAAAAAGTAACATTTACAATTGTAGTACATGCTTGCCTTTTAATGTTATTGTACTGCTGGAATACTTTTATTTACTGAAGTACCATGACAAAGACACATCCAACATGTCTTAAAACTAGGTAAGACATTCAGCAAGTCACCTCATTGTAAAGGCACACTCTGGAAAGCTATTATAAAGGATTGATTTGTGTATTCTGAGATTCAAAGTTCTACACAAAAGTTCTATACAAAAGTCTTGCTTAGTTATAACTACTTTCCATAGGCAGAAACAAGGAACCCACCTGAAAACAGACTTAAAGCAGTAAGCTAAAGATGCAGTATCTCTTAAAGACAAGTTAAAAAACAAAACAAACAAAACCCCACACAAACAAACAACTCACTTTCCCCACCAAATGTTTGGCCTGTCCAATTCCTTCTGCATTATCCTGTTAAAAACAGCCTCCAAATCAATGTAACAGTCATCATCTGTCTTCAGCAACAAATCAAAACTCGTTGATTCAACTGTCCTGTAGCCAAAAAGAAAAGTGATGAGATGCTGATCTGCAGCCCACAAACTACAGTTACACAGCAGAACACTCCACTCCAGGTTTTTTGGGCTACAGAGGGGGAAGGAAGAGGGAAGGAATGCCTTTCCTACCCTTGACTTTTAAATGTTTTCCCTACTGACCAATGCTGACTGCTTGTCCTTCAGAAAGGAGATGCAGCTGCATTCTGTGATGATCTTAAAACATGGATTTATATATGAGCTGAAAGACAACAAATTCAAAGTTCTGTTCCCCAGAACAGATGGTGGATTTATTAATCAATCTGTCTTAAACAGTACTGACCTCAGAAGGATATGAATCCCTGACAATGATGATGCCAGCACAGCTGTTAAAAGCCAGTGGCTACATGTCAGTAGCTTGCTCTTCAGTATGAGACAGCCTGTTCAAGGGCAACACAGCCATAGCAGATTGTAAGAAACATAGAATCATAACAACTTGGTATTTAACTCTTCCTCAGTAAGGAACCCTTTCTGAAAAGATCTGATCTTTAACTGTCCAAAACAGTTGAATATCTGTCACTTGGGAAACAAAGAGGCTTAAAATTCTAGGGATTATTCCTGGGTTAACAAACATTGTTTTTAAGGGTAATCTATTTAAAGAAGGAAGGCATTTTCCTTAAGGCTTTTATTACTGAATCTTGACAAAAATGCTAACCTGTAAGAAATGATCACAAAGAGCCAAGTCTTGACATTTAGACTCTCTTTTTAGAACCAAAAGCATGGATCAGCTTTTCAGTTACATTCATAACCATGAAATTTGTTAAATAAGTGCATAATCTTGTAAGCAAATAAAACTGCCAGCTGTATTTCTTATTCCACAGCAACATCAATTAATTGAAACAGTTGTCTTAGAGTAATGGAAAGAATTGCACATTAGAGGCAATAATCAATTAGGTTCACCACAGACAATGTAAAAAACTGAAAATTCTTTTCAACTTTGTTCCCCCTGTACACAAGCTTCCTACCCTTCCTCTGTCTTCAGCAAGGGGGAGGCTACAAGTGGAGTACAGTGTGCAGTCTTAGGCTCATAAGACAAGAGAGGCACAAGCATACTGGATCATGAGTCCAGCCAAGGGCCACCAAGATGCTTAAGGGACTGGAGCATCTCTCCCATGAGGAAAGGCTGAGAGAGCCAGTACTGTTCAGCCTAAAGAAGAGAGGGCTCAGCAGGGAGCTCATCAATGTATGTAAGTACCTAAAGGGAGGGTGCAAAGAGACAGAGCCAGGCTCTTTAAAGTGGTGCCCAGTGACAGGACAAGAGTCAATGGCTACAAACTGAAATAGTAAGTATACAAGCTGGCCAAAACCCATCCTTTAAAGCTGCTAGTTTTCATTCAGAAACAAGTTAAAGAAATTACAAGGACAGATGAAAATTTTCACACCTGGACTCTTAGAGCAGAAGCTTGTCTTGCCAGCTCATGTTTATTTGAAGCACCAAGGATCAGCATTCAAGAAATGCAGATCCTATTATGTTACTCACTACAGGCCCCCAAAACAGAGAGAGAAATGCAACTTAATGAAGTAGATCACATAAGGTATGTATTTCATGGAACCTGCCAGACAATGTAACATGCTGGATCATGCCCTACAAACAGCAACATTCCTAGAAGAAAACACATTCTTTTCAACTTACCATCGGTAGAAGTTCAGAAGTTTGACTGGGACATTTCTGTAAGTGTCAACAACATCTACAAAGACAATATCATCATAGGTACTGCTTTCTTCCTTCAGTAAAGCATCTTCTTCTTCAAGATTTTTTCTGTGACTTGCAAACCTCTCTGGGCGAGTATGGAGGCTTTTTAAAAGAGCATCACCTTCTGAAAGAAACAGCAGCCACCAAGAAACAAAGGTGCATACCTGCATGCTATTCACACATTGCTCTTGGATCATGCATGGCACACTGAGAAAATGAACCTGAAGTGTTCAACTCAATGGGATTATGAAAATCTTACAATTAACTGAAAAATATATATGAGATGATAAAAGTTGCAGAACAAATAAATACGGTTTTGCTTAAGGTCTGATACAGCAAGTTTAAAGTAAAAGAGTATTCTCTTTCTTTTCAGTAATATGAGGATTCAACTTTTTAAGGTTCTTTATATTAGAGCTGTCTGGGACTTCATTATTACTATCACCAGTAGAATAAAAAGGCTACTGTTATATCAATTACTCCTATGCATATGTACCTGGCATAAAAAAATAAATACCAAACCAAACAAACAAAATACTAATCAAAATATAATCAAATTGTCATTGCTTTGATGTGGCACAGCTGGTCCCTCCTGAACCACAGCCCATAACTGACTGCAGGTAAAAGCTAAAAAAAATAAATATTGCAAGAATACCAACAGGCTTAAAAAAAAACCCAAAAACCAGAAAAAAATTAATTGTTTCTACTAAGTGAAAACTTAAGGTGATGAAGTCCATAGAGGTAGCCCAAATTTTACCTCTGAAATGTAATTTAAAGTTCCTGTTTTATCATAAGATCAAATGTGATTCTACGTTTTGCAGTCTTACCTTGAATAGTGTAGATAAAACCACCTGCTATTCCCTCCACACCTTCTGTGAGTTCATGTGGCAGTGACCCTTCTCCTGCCTGCTGGAGACAGATTCATGGAAAGAAAGAAATTAGTTCACCTCTCATTACTGATGTGTTTTTCCCTACAATTTTAAGGTGTGATGTTTTCTGGCAACTGAGAAATAAATTAATCTAAAGCTTTTCTGGTTTAGGTACCTGCATAATGAAAGACTAAGATTTTTAACTGGAAAGTTTTGTGGTATTTTTGGAAGTGTCACTTAAAATTAGCAGTACCACTGAAACTGTAGAAAAGAAGTTTCCAAGCTGAGAGCAAAATGTAAAGTTATCCTGGCTAAGTTACAACAGAACAGAATGTTTAAGCAAATGAGGTTTTGACCAGAAGAGACTGACACTACCAAAATGCAAAAAAAGCTGAATCCAATCAATTAGCATTTTAGCAGAGGATTTTTGACCCACATTTTGCCATCTCTGATATACTGACACTGCTTCATACCTGACAATGACAAGAGATGAATTTTACTCCCTTCAAAAAAGGAAATGCTTGCATTTTCTGCATGCCTTTGTACTATTCCCAGGCAAAGCAAACTTCCCCTCTGGGACAACAGGAGAAGCCCAACTGAATTAACAACTTACAGAGAAACACAGGAAAGCAAAGTGCTTAATATCCAAGCCTTACAGGAAAACCAGAAACATGGTAGAAGGGAAGGTGAGGTGACTCACTGTAATGACTCTGAAAACACCCCCTCCATCGTTCACTATCACTTTAGGAAGGTTTCTTGAAACAAGGCCCTGAAGATCCTGGCTTTCCCACACAATGGTACCTTCAAAACTCTGGTAAGAGAGCAAAACATTGTTATGCTGATATTCAAAACCTCCAAAGGATAAAAATCAAACAGTTTGTGGGGTTTTTATTTTAAAACAGTCAACTTCACACAACATATAGTTTGAATGCACAACACAGATGTACTCACACTTCAGTAAAAATAACTTACACATAAAAGAAATACAACTGCAAAACTCAGTAATATGTAATCATGTTTTTAAGACTAATCATGAATCTCTATATAGGAACACTAAGCTTTTAACAGAAGCCTAGTGCAAAAGGCTTTGGCTTTCTAACACCATTAAGATGGCATTTAAAGGTGACTTGAAGTGAATTTTTGAAAGTAAACTACAAAATCCTGTGTTACGAAGAAAATATGTTAAAACAGAATTGGAAATAAGTGCTGCTTTTTAGTTATCTGCCAAAACCAGAGAACAGAGACTCAAGTCTGACATCAGCAAAACTCAAAGGAAAATATAAACACCTTTATCCTGGCAAAACTGCCACAAGCTACTCTGAGAGAGTCACAGAACTCTGACCTCACATCTTTGCTGGTACAGAAAGGAGAAGGACCAGTGAGTACCTCTAATATTTTCTGGGTTTAACAGTCAATTTAAGCCATGTCACTCCATGGTTTATATGTATGTGTGTGTAAATTGCATTTAAAAGCACTTCATCTCAAATTGGAACTAAGCCACCTAACAGTCTAACCATTACCCACTTTATATAAGACTTTCCAGAAAGCCCCTGAGAAAGTGCAAAGGGACCAGTGGTCTGTTGTGCAGTAAAAGTACTCAGAGTATTACATTTTTTAAATTTTTTGAAACCAGTTTCAGCCTTCTGATAAGGTAGTATAGAGTAGTAGTAGCCTTATTATACTACTGACTGCTGGATGAGCATATTCCATTTGATTCTCCCAGTTTCACAGGAAAAACACTGGTTATGCTAGTGTGAACTATTTTTAGAGGCACTCCTGTTGCTGTAGAAAATCTGTTTACTTGTACTAACCTCTTGGTTTTTCCCCATTTTAGCCTCCTTGTACTCCAGAAACTCTCCAGTTACTGATACACCATTAAGTCTAGCTTAGAGTTCAGCTCAGTTCTTTACTTTCCTCTAGAAATAGGTCTTAACATCTGCAGCAGTCTCAGCATTTAGAATCACAGAATCACCAGAGTTGGAAGGGACCTTAAAGATCATCTAGTTCCAACCCCCCTGCCTGGCAGGGACACCATCCACTAGATCAGGTTGCCTATTCAGCCCATCTAGCCTCCAGGGATGAGGCTTCCACAACCTCTCTGGGCAACCTGTTCCACTGTCTCACCACCCTCATGGTGAAGAACTTCCNTTTCATGACAGCTGTATATTTCAGAAGTCTCCCATCTATTATTTATAATGCCAGCTTTATAATCTGATAATGGAGCCACTCAGTGTGTATTCAAGCCTGACATTCATGCTCAATACTTTCCCCTTGTTTGTTTAGTTACCTGTTACCAAAACATATAGACCACCACTAAAACATTTTTTTAGTGGCAGGACCCCCTAACACTCTGCATATTATAATTCTCATTCTCATTTCCCCACTCTTTACAGTGGCTACCACCTCCCATTCCAATGTTTTTTTGCTGTAAGGACTGGGCTCTAATCCCACTCCTATGCCTTCTTTACAGGTGACTTGTTTAGTGAGCCTGAGAGTCCTTTCACTCCTCAGCAACCAGAAACATTAAAATTCTCACCACTATTACTGATACTGACTTCAAATGTACCAGGAGTCTTAATCAGTTATTACCAAGGAACCTGTTAGGTGTCCTAAAGCTGCAAACTATCATTATTTTCCAGGTTGACAGACTTGTAAGCAAATTTTCTAATTACTTTAGCCTTCAGCTATTCTTACTCTAAGCTGCTTAATGAAAGCTGAGGCCTGAAAATGGCTTCAAGCAAAACATCAGTGGCACACCTGAGACTACATCGTCTGTTTTTCCCCATTTAAATTCCAGCCTTGTTGCTGCTAGAGCACAGTGGCATTTCCAGTGAATACTGAGCAGGTGTAAGGACATAAGGCAGCCCTGCCAAACTCCTTTCCTAATGCTAAGTGGTGCTGTGCTTCTTGTTTCTCCAGCTACCCCCCATTAGCAACACAGAATAACACAGAGTAATAGAGAGTATGCATAGTAGGGACTGCCATTTTCACCTAAGCAACTAGGGGCTTTTTGACAGAATAAGTGCATGGCTAAGACCAGGCTGTAAGAGCCCCTGTTTGAGTTTTAGTTATCTGCTAGTGGTTCTGCTCTTCTGTGCTTTCAGTCATTCCAAAGCTGAATGATCAATTCTGTCTGTAACAATCTGGCCTGCCAGATGCTTATTCTAATGCTGCATTTCCCTCCTACTCCCCAAGATGAGCAGAAAGAACAGCACTTCAGCTGAAAGATGAATGAAGCTCTTCAGGAGTCTGTACAATCCATTACTTCTTGAAGGTGGAAAAGCAGAGGATAGATATTGTCTCAGAAACCATCTTGTGACAATTATGCAGTTCACTAAATTTACTGCTCTAAGACAAGCAGAGAGGAACATGTAGGTATTCTGCCTCCTCTGAATCATCTTGTATGGTTCAGCATCCTAAGTATCACAAGAGACTACATGCTGTGCATAAGCTCTAGTAATCTGCATTAGAAACATCACATCATCCTGTAAGTATTCAGTGCATGACACATATCAGATTAAGGAAGCCCACACACAAAAAAATACATGCATACTAACATCCCCCTTCTAAAGTAAATGCTTCCCATCTGCCTCCCAGGAAAAATGCAATCATCTATAACAAAATGACAACTGCCTAAAATTTTAGTATTTCAG
Organism: Galbula dea; assembly: GCA_013399015.1. Classification (NCBI taxonomy): domain Eukaryota; kingdom Metazoa; phylum Chordata; class Aves; order Piciformes; family Galbulidae; genus Galbula; species Galbula dea. The sequence goes on from VWZX01009005.1 coordinate 887,764, forward strand.
AAAAATGTCTTACAGGGAAAAGGCTGACTTATTCTATTACCAAATTACTGGGTAACCAATACTCTTTCAAAAAAGTAAAAGTCCCTGAATCATTTTGATATCAAATCAGATTGTCAAAACATATGCACAAAATACTGCATTAGGTCTGCTCACCCAAGAGGTCTCCTGTCAGCATAACAAACTTGCATAGTATTCAGTCAAAACTGTTTGAGATGATAAAGCAACTAACCAGCTGCAGATTCCCCTTAAAAAGAGCAGGTTTCCAAATGCATTCATTCTTACAGAACTAGAGGAATAAATCAGAGATCAAACTGGCCCCAAAGGTCCTCTCCTACTCCTTCAGTCTTCTCTTGCCCCATTCTTTTATAAAACACTTGATTTCTTGCATAAGAAAACAACCCAGACCCAAAGACAACTTACAGAAATAGCAACAATGGTCCAGTCATATAGGAGTATATGTAAATGAAAAGAAAAGCCTAAACTGGCAGCTGACATATCTAGTGAGAGATCACTGCTCTGCCAGGAAAAATTCCTTGTACCTGGGACAATCTCCTGAACTAGAATCCTCATTCTAGGTTAATCTGTATTCACTAGATCTTCACTGTAACAATATCAGGATTTTTCCTAGCTATATTCTGCTCCTTCTGTGTTTAAACACCCTCCTTCCTCAACAGCCACAAGTAGGCTCCATATCCCTATCCCAAAATGCTACTCCTGGACTACACCCCAATCCAAAAAAGGATAAAAAAACCCAACAACCCAACACTTTAGATTATGCCTCATTAGCTTAACTAATAGTATCTCAGGACAATCAAGAATGCTAACTGTCATTACTGTCCAAAATGCAGTCCTCTCCCAAATTTCTCAGGGATGCTCATTTGAGAAAAAGTAAAGTTAAATTAAAATAAATAATTTTTTTAAAAGCCAAAACCTTGTTTCCATTGTAGGTTGTTGACAGATTTCAAAAAACCAAATGTCAAGTCTTGTGTGCACCACATACTTCATCTAGCCTCTATTAAAGATCTTTAAGTTCTAACTCTTGGTTTCTTGCATCGTTCAATGAATGAAAAATTCCTCACTAGTGTTGCCAGAAAAGGAACAACCAAATCACAGCAGCCCTCCATAACAGCTTCTCCATTACAACCCTTCAACTAAAAACATGACTGCAAACATAACACATAATATCTTGCTGTTATGTCCAAGACACCAGAAGCAGAAATTTCTTTTCCAGCTGCTCCTTAGAAATGTGCCCTTCTCTTGTGTACTAACATCTGAAAAATCAGAAGAGAGAAAGAAGCTTCCCATTCTCTAGGAAACTCTCCCACAGAATTGAGGCAGGTACAATTTTTCACTCAGAGACTGAAAAGGTTTCTGAAATTGCTACTACTTTTCAGTGTAATTTTTAAATCAACTTGTATTTTTCTGCCTTTTGCTTTTTAACTACTGGTGATAAAGAAATGGCAAAAAATAAATTCTGGATTTCAGCTTATCCCTTCAACTAGAGGTTTTCACTTGCCCTTTTCTGCCTCAAGCAGAGGCCAGTTTTATCAGTCAGTCTCTCCAGCTGACTTAAAAGAACTGCAGAGTTTCAATAACTTCACATACCTCTGGCAAAATGAACTGCTCTACTGGCTTGTACCACAGTCTGTTCACTTGCACTCCACAGCTTGGGGGACTAAAGCGAGCACTGAAGAGAGCATCCTGTGAACAACAGAAACAAAGTAAAACAAAACACACACACTAGACATGCTGCAAGATTATGCAAATCTTGGGCAGCTCAGTTAGCCACAATGAAAATGGTTTTATTCTCCCAACAGTCTCAGACTTCCCCGAATCCAAGTGTTGGATCGATATGGTGGAAGCAAATCACAATGGAACAAGAGTGCAAGTTCAACTAGAATCCAACCACCAGACCACATTATCTGGAAAATTCAGACCCATTTCCCAGTTTATAGACTTTCTATCTTCTGTTCAAAGAGCTGACTGCTATTAATTTCAACAGCAGATGCTGACCACAAAAGCTACTACATTCCATAGGCCACCAAACAGCTCATAGATTAACAACAAATGACAAGATGCTGCATTGACAGATTCCCAGTCTTCAGAAAACAGTCTTCAAGAACTCCTATGATAGTAACTTTTCTCCTTTGCTGGAAGTAAAAGGTAATGCAGATCAAATTAATAGGCTTTCAATGTTCAGAATTCTACTATTTAGCAAACATAAACCTCATTACAGTACACTTTTTTTTGCTACTATAAACCAAACTTTTTGGAAGCTCATCATAAAAGCCATACTTCAGTATATTTTCTGTACTTACTTTCAATTATTAGCTTAAGTTTAAAATTCTTTCTAGTGTAGCATAGCCCAAATGCTTGAAATTGGCCTATCAAGTTATGGGTAGAGATAAGTGGAATATACCAAATGCAACAATCATACTCAAGGATTTTTTTTCCTCCAGGTTAGCACTAAGCTATTCTACCAAACCCATAATAGCTTGGCCAGGGTGAGGTGAAGGTAGGGGTGGAAGGTGGAGAGGTGTAAGAAACTAACCCTTAGGTTTCATTATTACCTGTAAACAATAATAGTTTCTAGAAATCTCAAAATGTCTTCCCAGAAGACAGACAAAAAAAATTACAGCTGTCCTCCATCTCTCTGCTTGAAGGCAACAAATGTATCTTTCTGCACGTGTTTTAAATATAGTCAACAGTTTATTTTTTATTCCTTAATAACTATCAATATTTTAGAACCTCAAAAGTAATCAGAATGTTGTCTTGGAATTAGATATAAGTTCTCTTTCAAAAGAGCATTCAAATTAACTGATAGCACTTTGTGAATTTCATCTTTTCCTGATCCAGGACACACGTGTGGTTATATGTATATGTGAAATAAGAATTTACACTGCAACAGGAAAAAAATGTAATTCATATACTTGTCAATTAAATTATTTTCTTCTAAGTCACCAACACAGCATGTTGCTTTCTCCAAGAACTTAATCCACAATAAAGAGACAATAATCTTTAGTCCTCTTTCAAAAGATAACTACAATACCCTACCTCATGTTCTGCCTGGTACAGTTTTACAGTGATGTTCCTCTGGAATCCCACCCCATCAGCTTCATAAAATACCCCAAGGCTGGTAATGACAATGGGGTAAAGCACACGAAAGTTCACACTGACAATTCTGTCTTCAGACAGCACAGAAGGTACATCCTCAGGGAGGCTGAATGCTTCAATTTCCTGATTCAAAACTGTATGGAAAAGAAAGGACAGAGGTGATGCAAGAAGACTTCGTAGATCTTGAAGGGGGTACACACAAAGCCCTCTGGAAACAGGCAAAGCATTCTGATTAATTAGCACAGCTCACAAGTGCACAAGGATAATCAAATGCTGGAATAGAGGAAAATACAACTGGCTGAAGACTGCAGCAAGGAGAAACTCAAGAGCGATGCGGCAATCTGCAGGCTACCTGCAATTGCAAGTCAATGCCTACGCATCCACAGGGAAAAGACCAGAAACACAATATAGCCACAGAGTGAAGGTAAAAATGCTATTTGACTGCATGAATATCTTCACATTAGCATATTTAAATAATTATTCATGTATTAAAACTGCATACACCTCTACTTAATTTGGCTGCCTGCTTTTTGGCATTACTGCCTCCCCCTAAGCCCCGAGGCACCATTTATTCTTGGGAGATTGTTAAGCAGTGGATGTTGTCATTCAAAGAGAAAGTAACAAAAGTTTCATTTTATGGTGAATCATTGGCTTAAGTGCCAAGTAGTGCTTAGTTAAGCTGCAATTAAAGAGCAAAAATTTAATAGAAAAAAAAACTAGTAAAAAAAAAATTTACAAATTTAATTAGGAATTTTTACATGGCAGCATTTTTTCCCCCCATGGTCTATTTCTTAATTGTGCTCTCTAGAACAAATTCTGAAACACTTATCAGCCAGACTTGCTTAGACATCATTTTGTCACCAAAGAAGTCCATATGACACTGGAGACTCTGGCATCTTGCTACTTTCTTCATACATGACACTAGACTGTGCCATTCTGGCTCTCTCCAACTTCTTTTTACACAGGGATAGAGCAAAAATATACATTATATGTGAAGGACTGTCCCTTGATGCAAGGGAAATGCAAATCCATTGCTAGTCAATGGCCTCCCCTTCATACCCCAAACATCTATCCCTTATATGCCTGCATATGGTGCTTACATGCAACTGTTAAGATAGTAAGCTCTAGGTGGCATTTATTTTCATAACTAGCTACCTCAGTTAAGCACACCAGATGACTCTCAGAAAAGATGGTTAGTTCTAGTTCAGATCATAAAATTTTTAAAAGTTAACTTCTATACCTGGGTTACTGATGTTCAGAAGTTTGCAGGAGTAAGGGTCTTCTCTGTCCTCCACTGGCACAGCACAACCATGTGCACCTATTATAAACTTGACAAGGACACTAAAATAATTTGGTTTTATTAACACCAGTTCTCTTCCCTCCTCCCCCCAACTTCCATAAACTTATTTCATCACAATGGCCTGTATTTCACAGGATTTAAGATTTTGAACCCCTTAAAAATCAGCAATGAGAGTCTGTATGTAGAGCAACCACGTGAAACCGCTCCCAGGGGCTCAGTTCCAAACCAGCATTATCATTTCACATTTCATAATGAGGACACAGGAAGACTGGCAGCAAGGAATTGGATTCAAGACAGCCAGCACATTAAACAGAAAAAGACCAAGGCAACACTGAAGAAGCTTGATGACCTGCCTCTCCCTGCCTGGCTTTGTTACTTAATTCAAGATTTTTTAAACATTCTGCATTCAAAAGGCAATGAAAAAAAAAAAAAAAAGAAGAAATAAGACACATAACATGAAGGGAAGAACAAAGACTCCAGACTATCTGTTACAATGAAATGTCTCTGGTTTGGGTTGTAGCAAAAAAAACCCAACAGGTTGCTCTTCCCAGCCCCAGTCATGGTTGTACCCCAGTTAGGAGCAGTACAAAGAGCAAGAGGATCCACCTCAGGCTTTCTCCAAGCAACTAAATATCCTCCTGGAACTCAATACAAGCTATGAAAAGTCAAAGGTCACATTTTTAGATGACTGAATTAGCCATGCTTCATTCCAAACTACATGCTGGCACCAGATTTGTGAACGGTAAATGGCTTTCAGGGCAGGGCAGGTACCAAGAGGTGAGACCTATCAAGATGACAAAGTTTCCAGGAATGAACTGAAGCAGAACTTAATCTTAAGAACAGACCTATCTGTAGACTGTCAGGTCTATGCAAGCAATTAGGAAGGGCTCTGCTAGTCAGTCACACTGCAGCAGTTTGGTGGACTTGCTTCAGTGGGTAATAAACCTGAACTTTACAATTGAGGCTGTTGTAAGAGTTTTTTGTGGTTCTCTCACCAAACATGATCCTGCTGCTTCCAAGTATCCTGGATTACTAAACATTTCAAGGTGCATACTGTAGAAAGCAACACCAAAAAGGGAAAGTCTTATATGTCACTAATGAACAGTGGCAACTAACTGCAAAAGCATACTATAACTATATTTTATTCCTTGTATAAAAAAAATCCCAACAGTTACAGCCCAGAACAAGCAGACTTAAAAAAATAATCAGAGTACAAGATGCTCACAAATAAAGCATAAGAAGAAAAATGTGTGTGTGTGTCCCCAAGAAAGGATTCAATCAAGATTATTTAAGCATTACAGACTTTCCCCTCCCCTCCAGCCCCGAATCACAAAACAGTAGAGAATACCGTGGGCTCAGTGCAGGATGTTGTTTCAGGTGCTTGAACCAAGTGTTCCTTATAACACTGCGCAGTTCATGATTGTGTCGAGCTGACAACACACCTACAATAACATCATAATGTTTCAGCTTCCACTGAGGAAAGAAGGCCAGTGGACCTAGAAATATAAAGTGACAAATATTGGAGTCACAGATTTGCAAGCAACAGTTAAAAAGCATCTCAGAAGAGTACTGGGAACCTGAAACATTAAAAACAAGAAGCAGAATTACTATTGCATTCTTAGTTCAGAATGAGGAAAATATTTTCAATGTGCCAAAACCTTCACTAGCAAGGCAGGAAAACTTTACTGCAATGAACTAAGCAAGCTACTGCAGGTAAACAAAAGCAAGAAACTGCAACTTACAAAGCAGACAAGAATATGTCTTGGTTTTGACTGACAGTATCTTCTGTTCTCTAAATAAAAATTTTTGACTGCCTGTCTTATGATCAAACTACCTCCTTGAGAACACACTCTTGCTGGGCTTCTCTTTCCTATCAGCCATTGGAAACCTTCTGGGCAAGGTACAAGATTCTACTGTTCCCTCTGCAAAACTCTTGAGATAGTCTGGGCCCTCTGCTTGCTCACTGATACCTCCTCCAGCATGATTCATCCTAAAGCCTGGGTGCTTGTCACCACTGGTACCAGGCCTTGACTATTAGAATTCACCATTATTCCACCTAGCCAAAGAAAAACAACCAAACCAACCAACCAATCCAAAAAAAACCAAAAACAAACAAAAAGTATTTCCAAGTAAGGCCATTTCCTGCATTCTTCTAAAAAGTGTGGGACCACCCTTCTGTCTCACCTTTTCACTCCAGTATGTCAAGGCCTTATTGTTTCTAACCTTTTGACATTGAACACCACCCTATCTTCACACCGGCTATCACAGGGGAGTGCTCTGGCTTTATTCACAGCTGAATGTCACTGCCAATGCTTGTAATCCTCGATTTAGCTTATGCTGTTTTAATTTAGAGATCATGAAACCTGGACTTGGTTTCAAGTGAGATTATGATCATCAGACAGAGACCAGAGAAGCCCTGACTTAGAGCTTCCAGTCAGGCAAGTAGCTGAAATGATTTTGCTTAGTTTAATTTACCAGATGTTCTGGAGTTCAGAGAGATTTATATTTAGCTTTAGAAAAGGATTGCTTTCCTCTCATCTCACTATTTTTTTCATCAGGCTGCAGATAAAGAAGATAAATGTAAAACTGAGGGACCCCTAAACCAGTGCACACAGCATAGACAAGAGATTTTAAAATCAAATTTTAAAGAGAACAAAAAATATCACCAAGTCTGTATTATTCATTGCCACTAGAAAGACTTGAATTATAATCCAGATTCTACCTTCTGCAACAGCATCCCCTTTCTCCACTTTGAAACTGAGAAGACACACAGGTCTTGCTACAATTGCTTACTAACCTAGGACCTCACAGCACCTGCCACAAGAACTGCTGTGCCAGATCACAGCAGACATCCATCTAGCCCTATATTCCATCTTCAGTGTGCAGCATGCAATGGAATGGACTTTTCCTTGCTCTGCTGTGTGCTGAATCAACATGAGATTTCTGATCTTTTTTTTACTATTACTCATCAATCGATTCTCAGAACAGTACAAGAGCAATCTTTCCACAGGCAAACTTTTCCCAGTCTATTTCCCACTAAATAGTTTAGTTCTAAGCATTCAAACACTGACTTTCTACAAAAAGATCGATTTCCACATTTGCTTAAATTAATCAGTATTGAAAACAGCGACAAGCTTATCAATAACTTAATCCAAACATTAAGCTATTAAGAGAAGTTTACATCAGTTTACACTCAGAGCAACTTAAAAATGCAAGGAGCAAGCCACTAGTTCCATTCCTCAGTTTTCCACTGAAGTCAACTGTTACATCTCTTATAACAACCATACACTGAATTGTTGGCAAGGGTACTAGAAGATAAAGGGGCCCAAGAGAGTTGGTTAACATTCAAGGACCACTTCTTCCAAGCTCAAAATCAGAGCATCCCAACATGTAGAAAATTGAGGAAAGGAGCCAGGAGATACACATGGTTAAGTAGGGAACTGCTGGGCAAACTCAAGTGGAAGAAGAGAGTCTACAGATCATGGAAGGAGGGTCTGGCCACATGGGAAGAGTACAAGACTGTTGTCAGAGGTTGTAGGGAGGCAACTAGGAAAGCTAAGGCCTCCCTGGAATTAAACCTTGCAAGGGAGGTCAAGGACAATAGGAAGGGCTTCTTCAAATACATTGCCCAAAAAAACGAATACTAGAGGCAACGAAGGCCCCCGCTGAATGAGGAGGGTGCCTTGGTGACAGAGGATACAAGAAGGTGAAGTTACTGAATGCCTTCTTTGTCTCTGTCTGTACTGTCAGAGACTGTCCTCAGGAGCCTCAGACCCCTGAGCCCCAGATGATGTTAGGATAATGGAGGAGTTTTCCTTAGTTGAGGAGGATTGGGTTAGGGAACAGCTAAGCCGGCTGGACATCCATAAATCTATGGGTCCTGATGGAATGCACCTGTGGGTGTTGAGGGAGCTGGCAGAAGTCATTGCCAGGCCACTCTCCATCATCTTTAGAAAGTCCTGGGGAACAGGAGAGATGCCTGGGGATTGGATGAAGGCAAATGTCACTCCAGTCTTCAAAAAGGGCAAGAAGGAGGAGCCGGGCAACTCTAGACCAGTCAGCCTCACATCCATCCATGGAAAGTTGATGGAACACTTTATCCTTGACCCTGTCTCTAGGCTCATCAAGGATAAGGGGGTCATTGGGAGCAGTCAGCATGAGTTTACCAAGGGGAAGTCATGTTTGACCAACCTGATAGCCTTTTATGAGGACATAACCAGGTTGATAGATGACGGCAGAGCAGTAGATGTGGTTTATCTTCATTGCAGTAAAGCACTGGACACTGTCTCCCACAGCATCTTTGCAGCTAAACTGAGCAAGTGTGGTCTGGCTGATTGGGTAGTGAGGTGGATTGTGAACTGGTTGCAGGACAGAAGTCAGAGTCATGGTCAATGGGATGGAGTCTAGTTGGAGGCCTGTGTCTAGTGGAGTCCCTCAGGGGTCAGTACTAGGACCAGTACTTTTCAGTATATTCATTAACGACCTGGCTGAGGGAACAGAGTGTATTCTCAGCAAGTTTGCTGATGACACTAAACTGGATGGAGTGGCTGACACATTGGAGGGTTGTGCTGCCATTCAGTGGGAATTAGACAGGCTGGAGAGTTGGGCAGGGAGAAATTGAATGAAATTCAGCAAGGCCAAGTGTCGAGTTTTGCACCTGGAAAAGACCAACCCCATGTATGAGTATAGGTTGGGGACTGACCTGTTGGAGAGCAGTGAAGGGGAAAGGGATCTGGGGGTCCTGGTAGATGGAAGGATAACCCTGAGCGAGCAGTGTGCCCTGGTGGCCAGGAGGGCCAATGGTATCCTGGGATGTATTAGAAGAGGTGTGGTCAGTAGATCAAGAGAGGTTCTTCTGCCCCTTTCCTCTACCTTGGTGAGGCCGCATCTGGAATATTGTGTCCAGTTCTGGGCCCCTCAGTTGAAGAAGGGTAGGGAACTGCTGGAAAGAGCCCAGCGCAGAGCCACAAAGATGATGAAGGGGCTGGAACATCTTCCTTACGAGGAAAGGTTGAGGGAGCTGGGTCTCTTTAGCTTGGAGAAGAGGAGACTAAGGGGTGACCTCATCTATGCTTTTAAATATCTGAAGGGTGAGTGTCAGGACGATGGGGTCAGGCTCTTCTCAGTGAGGCCCAGTGACAAGACAAGGTGCAATGGCTGTAAGCTGAAGCATAGGAGGTTCTGTGTGAATACAAGAAAGAAAAAAAAATTTCCCAGTTGAGGTGCCAGAGCACTAGCACAGACTGCCCAGAGAGATTGTGGAGTCTCCTTCTATGGAGAGATTCAAAACCCATCTGGACACGCTTCTCTGTGATCTGGTCTAGGGAATACTGCTGTGGCAGGGGGGTTGGACTAGATGATCTTTCAAGGTCCCTTCCAGCTCCTAACATTCTGTGATGATTCCTTTGTACATTTCCCTTTTCTTTCCTTGTTCCTCCTCCATCCCTCCACTATTCTTTAAACAGCCTCTGCAGCCTGAACTGCAAGCCTTCCAATACAAATCTCATAGAAGGATTAGTGTGTTTGTAGACTGCACATGAGGTATTGTTTACACAGATTTGGTTTTTAAGATACCACTTTTAATTCAAAGCAAGCCCATTTTATTGAATCAAAGTAAAGAAAAACAAAACTAAAAGCAGAAGTCTATAGGTTGACTTGACTCAAAACAGCATAAACTGGCTTAAATCAAATAAAAGGAAAGTCAGCCTAAAAATAAGTTACTCAAATCAAATACACATACTTTTAATTACTTTATATTTTAAAATGAGTGAAGCTTTTCCTTATGAACCATTCATGCAGGAACAACATCAACATAACAGATGCTTCAGAATTATCATCCTACTGCTTTTAGAACAGACAGCTCTTTCTTGCTTTAACCCATCTTCAGGCTTAGTAATGTAGCATTGCAGCAGCCTATATTCAGAAGATTGTCTTCTCTGTCCCAAGAGTTATGCCATTTTACTTTTGAAACCACTGAAAATGGGGGAGATCTGAAGGGGAGCAGGGAGAAAGAGAGAATATGCTCTCTACTTGTTAGCAAAGGTTTCTACTTCCTATGCAAAAGGAGGTATAAAACTTGTTGAATTTTCAGGGAATAAGATTCTTATCTGTCTCTGAATTAGCACTATTTAAATAGGAGACAAAGTGAGAAGCACAGGGGGGAAAAAAGACCAAGGCTATTATTCATTTGTAAGGATAATTCAGATATCTGCATATATATGCTCTGATGCTGCAAAATTTAAGAGAAAACATTGCTGACCTCCAAGTCAATAGTATCAATTTATACAAGCAATCAATACTTGCCAGAGGAGACCAAATTTATCTTATGTTCTATTTTTGTGCATTCTTAAGCCAAAATTTTAAGTGTTGGTAATAGCCTCAAAAATATACATGCTATATTGCTCTCACCTTGAATTGATTGTGCAAGATACTTAAGCCTTTAAATTTTTCCAATTACAGTGAAAAAAAAAATCCTGTAGATGTTGTGGTTTGTGAAGACAGGGGCGGGGGGGGCGGCGGGGGGGCGTGCAGCGAAGGTGAAAGTTACATATCACAGTCCCTGATAAACCCTAAATGTGTTGCTAACCAAAGGGCTGCAGGAGAGGAAGCCTTTCCAATTCAAAGGTCACACTACCACTAGTTGCCTTGCTTTTGAATTCGTACTGTCTTAAAGCTTCATCTTTCTTGCATCACACAGCCCAAGACTTCTCAATGGAACAGAAGTAGTCAAATGTGCAATGCCTATCCTGCACTCTTAGTATTGGAACAAAATTGCTTTCACTTTGCTGTTTTGTTTGAGGCTGTTAACCTACAGTAAAAGCTACAAAAGCATGAAAGGAAGCAGCCCTGTCTCTGCTGCTGAGATCCATTTAATTCTGTAGAGGAAGAATATGTACTCTAAGGAGTATTTCTGTCAGCTCTAAGACTACTGAAGTCCAGTCTGCCAGTCTTGTGTCACACAGTTACTACTAAGCTCCTGCTGAAGCTTTCTTGGGCCACGGTATTTGTAAGCACAGGCTCCCACACAGTTCTCTGATGTTTGACCATACATATATTTCTATTAGCACAGTTTTTCACCTCAGTAGGAGCTGCAGTAAGCTTTCACAGGATTCTCAACCACTGGTTTTTATGAAACTCAGTGAAAATGCTGGCCATTGGGACCTTCACCTGTCTGTTAAGCTTGACTGAGAACTACTAACAGATCCAAGGTAGGTAGAGATAAACACAGGTAAACATATATTGTGCATATATTAAGGGCACAAAGCTGTACCCTCAGAAGACAAGGCTAAAGATGCAGAGAGAGGTCTTCTCCTGCTTTAGTCATGGAAAGAGGTCACTGCTGACAGACAGTCTGCTGGCCCTAGTCAGATTTCAATCACCCGAGCAACAGTCAATAGCCTCTTCAAGTTTTTCAAAATCCCAAACTACAAAGATCAACATGCATCTCTTCTTCCTGAGAGACTGATTCTCAAGCAAAATGTCAAGTTAAGCTGTTAATTATATTTACTGACATTGCAAAGAGATGAAAAGATTGGGAGATCATTTAGCATGATTTTGTCAACAAATGAGGTAAATATGATCTTGCTGCACATATTTACAAGTGCTAAATTTGTCAGTCATTTTCAGTAAAGCTTGACTAGTGTGCACTCCCCAAATCGATTAAGTTCATATGTTTCAGAAACTGGACTGACCAAAAAAAAAAGACTTGTTGACAGAGCCTGCACTGAGAAACACAGTGTAAGCACCAGTGAACCTCCACTGGAGACTGCTAGAATAAGGGAGCTCCACAGACGGCTGGGCTTTGTATCTTCTGCTACCCATGCTGTTATCTTTTTCCTCTCTCTCCTTTTTCTTCTTTTTTTAATATAATAACAAAAATCAATATATGGAACTAAGTAGGGCAGGCAGAAGTTATTTAGAATATTCTCAACTAATCCACTTCACAAAGACTGAAAAGGAAAAATTCCCCTCAAAAAAACTCCCATACACATTCAAGGTTAATATCTCTGCCTGTTCTTGCAACTGTGCAAACATATTCCTGGTTTTTAATGCCTTTTTCTTCTGTGCTGCTTTGTAAAAGATCCAAACAACAAAAAAGGAAGGAATTAACTGAATAAAAAGGTTTGTATTCACAGAATGCTGACACACGTAGCAAAAGAACAAACCAAAGAGCAGAGGCAACTCCTCTTTCCTCCTCTCTAATCTTCTTCACTTAAAAGTAATATGCTACAGCTCATCTGTATTACATGTTTCTCTACACGACCCTCCTGCAGTACCTACTTTATACCAGAGCTAAAAATCGCCAAAATGTGCACCTCTGGCTTCTGCAGGAGCACAGTACTCCTTGAGACAGACAAGCTTTTAGTCAAGCTTCTAAACAAGCTTTACAGATTCAAAGGGAAAAACCTCTGTAGGCAGTTTTCTTTCTTTCTTTTTTAACATCAACAGCATTCCCTTAAAGGAATGGAACAGCAGGGTCCTTCTGAGCTGCAAAGAGACAATGGTAATACCCGTGGGATGATGGTGCTCTAAAAACCATTACTGATACAGCACTTGAACACTCCTAGTCAAATCTTGGAACAACGGCCAAAGTATCAGAAGGTAGACACAAAAGGAATAAAGTAAATTCTTTTTGCTACACTGAAACCTTTGTGCCCTCCCTTTTTAGGGGTGCTGAGGAAGCACAGGACCTTTATGCTTTGAAAAGTAGTTGCCAATCCCTGATGGTATGGAACAAAAGCCTACTCCCAGGGAAGGCTACTTGCTCCTTTCTGGCTGTTCTACTCGGTGGGCAGTTTAGAACTACTTCCTTCAGCCACAAGCTTTGCTCTCCTGCTCTGGCAGAACTGTGTCTGTGTCCCCATCACCAAAACCAAAAGCACAAAAACACCACTCTAGTGCTGTTCATTACTAGTTTGCAATGTCTCAGTCCACAGAATAACTGCAACCTCTAAAAAATCCTAGTTCAGTTGGAAAACACTGTCAGCTTTGTTGTGGATTCTTTGTTAATTATTTATTTCATCAAAGGTGAAGTGATTGTTTTTGGTGGGGATGGCCCATCCCTAGAAAACCTTTAAGTAAGATCTCACAGACATGAGAGGGGAAGAAATGGCATGTTAAGCAGAGCTGCATAGCTACTGCCAAAGCCAAACCTGATCTGCTGATGGAAGGTTTCAAGTACCAAGGACACCAGACTTTATGTGCCTACAAAAATGGTTCCATTAGGCCAGTGCTTGTAGAAGTGTCCTGGTTTGGGTTAGAACAGAATTAATGCTGGTCAGTGATTTTACTTTCTAGCTAAAGCTCCTCTAAGTAACTGCACTTTGTGAAACCAATAGCATGTTGTCATAAACACTGCCTGCTTCTAGCAGTGACCTAATGTTTAGATTTGCTATTATTATTGGTATGCAGACCAAAGTCACTGCTAAATCTTGTGTCTCATGCTGGGAAGTGCAGAGCAAAGGCTGTCCCTACAGGGAGAAGCAGACAGGACAGGTGACCTTAAACTGACCAACTAAGTATTCCATTCCATATATATATTTATATATTTGATAGAAAACTGAGGGTCAGTTCCCTCTTCCGTCTGTTGTTCTCTTGCTCTTCTACTTCAATGGTCAGCATCTGAGGAAGACTTTGTCTGTTCTGCCTTTGATCCATAAGTTCCTGAATCCAGTTCCAGGTTCCAGTCCCCTGAGCCTTGTCCTTGTCTGCTCCTGAGGCCTTCTGTTGCAGTATTAGTGGTGACAGTGACATAGCTGCCATCAAGGGGGGGTTGGCTTCAGTACTAGTTTTGTACATATTTCATTTTATTATTATTATTTTCATTAAAGCAGTTTTATTTTCTTTCCAACCCACAAATCTCTCTTTCTCTCTCTTATTCCCTTTTCCTTCCAGCTGGGGACAGTTGGGAAGAGGAGGTAATAGAGAGTGTGTGTCACTAGCGTTGGTGGTTGGCCCAGCCCTAACCCTAGACAAGAAGCATGTGCTGTACCCCAGGACAACAGATGGCATACAAACAGCTTCTAGAAAACGGTGGGTTTGAATCTCTTACATAATTATGCACTAGTAAAAGACTGAGTCTCAACAAAATCAAAAGGGCCAATTCTTAGGTGCAACACACCCCCAGAAATGTAACAGGAATAACATCTTGAAGGTCATTAGCATCAGCAAAGTAGCAGCATATTACACTGAATGTGTGGGGCTTTCTGATTAGGCACTGTAACTGAAGTCCTACAGTGAGTAATTTCCTACTCAATAAGACTTGTGCCATCAGTTAAAACCTACAATTAGCAATGAATCCACCTGGAGTGCTAAAAGCAGGTCTGTCTGTTCTTTCTCAAGTTTCTGAGGTCATTTTATAATTAACATTTATCTAAGATTTTTATCAAAAAAAAAATAGCTAAAGCTAATTTTTTAGCTTTTAGCTTTTTTTAGCTTTTAGCTAAAGCTAAAACAACACTTGTTTGTAACCAGTTAGACAACCTAAAAGCATGTTCTTGAACAAACCTTGCTCAGAAGCGTAAATTACAGTCCCATTAACTGATGAACAAAAAAAGAAAGCAGGGAGCTACTAAAGTCAGGACCCTCAAGCAAAGGCCAGTTCCTTTGGTCTTAAACTGATCCTTTCTCCCACGCCCACCTCCCAGTTAATGAGTACTGCTTGCAAGAAGCGCACTCTCCTGTGACACCAAGGGGGAAGTGATCATGAACACAGAGCAAGTCAGAATACCGCACAGACATAACTGAGGGCCAAAGCATGCAGGCAGACAAGGACTTTCACATGGGGTAGTTACAAGGTTTTATTAAAGGAGATGCTTCCACAGGGGAAGAGAAGTAGGTGGAATGAGTGAAGCCTAGAACACTACATTTAAAGTCATCTGACTTGCAGACAAGAAAAATGAACTGCTTTCCAGAAATGGAAAGCTGACTTTGCCAGTAGAAGTACCTGAATTGCTCAGCTTAAGAAAGCAAAGGTTTAAAACAGACACTTTTGATCTCTATTGTTACATGATGAAGGTCTACTTGAAGGAGGAGTAAGACCCTTTTAACTGAAAGGCTTAATAACAGAACAGCAAGTAAGCCTAGGCCAGAAATGAGAAAACATTTCTAATGAGGACAACAAGCTTCTGGAACAGCCTCTTCCTAAGACTGCTAGGAACCCAAGCCAACAAACAAAACGCCACCCCAACTCTTCAATAAAATAATGTCCAGCTGCCGTTTTAAGATAGAGATCAAGAGCTGCTTATCAGAAAAACTAAGCAGAGTTGATGGCCAGAGATGTTTATTCCAGTCCTGTGTTAGCAAGTCAATGTCAAGGTAAATAATCACTAAAAGAGGTTCCAACTAAATAACACTTGAACAAACAAAATGTACACTTACTCTTGAGTATTACAAAAAACCCTATTGTATTTTTGTTTAATCCTAGTTATCCTAGCATTATCCAATGTAATACAGTTTCAAAGTAACAAATACAAACTCCAATAACTGCCTGAAACAGTGAATCTGAAGAGGAAAGCTTCTTCCTCCCTCCCCAACTGAGATGCTTCTGGATCTTCTTTAGAAACGTTTGTTAGTGGAAAAAACACGTTTCCGTAGGAAAGGCCATCATGAGATTCCACATTGCCACTTTCAACTCCAAATTAATGCACTGAAGTTAACAAAGGAGCACCATTAAAGACGAGGAACAAAACCAACGAGACAATGCAAGCGTGCCTCAGGATAATTAGAACCCTCGTTCTTTTTAATTCAAGTGTGACTACTGCCCATTTGATATGCAATGGCCAGAATACAGACACAGAGACACCCCACAGAGACTCTGCAGCCTTCAGTACATTGCTTCTTTCACAAATGCATTATTAATTACCACTAGAAACCAGCAGACTCTAGTTTCCTCACAGCTGTGCACACCCTGCACAGGGAACAGGCACAGGTCGCCAAGTAAGGCTTTGTTAATGAACACGTTGCTGGGACACTAAACGGAGTTCTAAGCAGATCTCAAGGGGGAAAAAATAGCACAGTTTCTTTCCTTATATTTTTTCAGATGCCCTGTAGAATGTTTCTTAATGTTCTCAAACAGCACCTATGGGTAGCTGACAAAAGTTTCTGCCCAGCAGATGCCCGCTTCGACAAAGCACGCAGATTCACTGCCTGAAACTAACAATAATTCTAATAGGAGCACAAGGTAAGCTCTTAGGGGTCTAATTTCACTGGTGTCGGTTGGCACCTGCTCCTATGAATAGCTTTTTGCATCACAGCGGTTTTAAAAATCGCTAAGGCACAGTGCAATGAGCTATTCCTAGAAACGACACGACACAAGTGAAGTCTGTGGGAATCTCGTCCCCACGCAGGGCGGTGGGAGCGGGCAGGCCCCCGTGGCGCAGGAGGCGTTCAGAAGGGGATGCTTCTCTACGGAAACCCGCACCGCGCCCTCGAAACCGCGTACCGCCACCGCGGTCGGTACCCACAGCGTAAATGGCAGAGCCAGCGCTGACCTCCACAGCTGCATGCAACCAGTCGTTAGCTCCGACAAACCCACGGGGGCACTCCAGCCGCTTGTCCCCGGTGGGCTCCCCTCCGAGCCCTCCGAGCCCCGCAGCGGGACCCCCCGGCTGAGGCGCTGCCCACAGCCACAGACACGCCGGTACCACCGCGGCGTGACGCAGCAGGGGGACGACCCCGACAGGCGACGACCCCGACTGACCAGGGCCCACGCACGTACACCACCCACCCAGCCCCCCCTTCCGCCCCGCGGGCCGTTCCCCGGCCCCTCGCCTCCTGGCCCCCTTAACCACCCCAGACAGTCACGATCCGAGGCCGTCCCCTTTCCCCAATTCCACAAGCTGCCCTGCGGCCCCGACCTCTCCTCAGCAGGCTCTCGGGCATGGAGGAGCCCTGCCCTCCCGGGGTACTTGTGGCCCAGGCAGCCCCCGCCCCTTCCCTCCCTACCTGCCGGTTGCCTCCCAGGGCCGCCGGGACAGCTGAGCAGCAGCCAGAGGTGCAGTGCGACC
>VWZX01009005.1:1543760-1639462 GCA_013399015.1 Galbula dea
CCCTTTCCCCTTCATTGCTCTCTAACAGCTCAGTCCCCAACCTATACTCATACATGCTCTTGGTCTTTCCGAGGTGTAAAACTTGACACTTGAAGCTTTGGGCTTGCTGCATTACCCTGGGTAGCTGAACATCACAAGGTTACACAATGGCATATTCTACTAAGTCCTCTAGAGCTCAGTATTTTAAATATTTTCTCTGATAGGTTTACAGCAGAATGTAATTCATTAGTACATACAAAGTATTTACAAAGCAATTATTTGAATTTTAATTAGGCTGATATGTAGCTGCTCATCTGAAAACCTGAAAAAACAGACTCATAAATATATGTGCTTCAAGCTAAGAACATAAGAACATAAGTCTCCTTCTGTGCTGCCTTCAGTCTGTTAACTGGGGAGATGTGTGAGCTGGAAGGGGTCAGAGGTAGTGTTCTGCTTAACTGAGGTAGTTTTTCTTGTCTTATAAGAAGCAATATTCTTACAAATAATAATCCCTGTGAATATTACTGATCAATATTTTTCAGCTTTAACTTCTTAGAAGTTCTTCCCTCCCTATTGGAAGTAAAGAGTTTATTTAGGAGTGGGAAGCTTGTCCTGTCTTCCAGGTCTTTGTACTCTTTTCCTGACTTAATTTACAAAGATATCATCCACAAAAATGTTGCCTTTCCATGAAAACAAACTTATTACATGCCATTAAAAAAAGCATAGGAAACTAATGTTACTGGGCTGATTTCAAAAGACTGATTCTCTTAATCCTAAAAACTCTACCTCTATCCCATATCTAAATGTCTTTTATTGGTAACAAAGAGTTAGGAATTTCAGGTTTTCTTGGTATTTGTCTAAGTACTGGCCAGTTCTAGTTGCACAGTATGATGTTTACATCTGTTGACAAGGTCATAATCGAGGACAATGTGAATCAAAAGCAGTAACAACCCTCATTCAAATGGCTTTAGATAATATGGGATGAATGGTTTAAGATGCTTTGAATGGCCAAGGTATATATTGATCATTAAAAGACACAACAGGGACAAATTATTTCTATATGAAGGAAAATGCCAAAACTCTGTGGCATTTTGAATGCTCTAAAGAGAAAAGTAAACAGCTGCAGTACAGGACTTGCATTAGAAGGTTGGTCAGAGGTCCTAGAAAGCAAACAAATTCCACTAAGTGCAATATGAATTATAAATGGACTTTCCCAAAGTCTATTTAAGTACCCAATATTCAATAAATTTGAAAGTCCAGTAATACAGAATTACTTTCTCCAGTATGTATAAATTAAGTAGTCAATACAAAAAGGTCCATAGAAAAGAAATGCAATTACCATGAGGTCTTATTTTAAATAAGAAGCATGCCTTGTGTGTTTAGCTGTTGTAAGAATAAAGCCTAATGTGCTTTGAGTCTTATATTTGACAGGTGATTTAGTCAGTAGTACTCTAACAATTAATCTGACCTCTTTTGGCTGATGACAGCTGCAAGTAAGTGCACAGATTAATGACTGTAAAAGTCTCACCTCATAAACTCAAAATGTCAAAGGAATTCTTTCCTGTTGTGCATGTTTCCATCTTATTTATCAAGGTGGTTAGATGTTTATGGTTTCCATTAAAGCTCTTATTTACACATATGCATAACTGTCCACATAATTCTTATAAGAATTGTTTTATTTCTGTAGAAAAGGTGAACTCCTGAAGAGAATTAATTAAGTAGAGTTCTGGTTATTTTGGAAAATTCAACAGAATATGGAATTTTACTTTTTTTAAAAATAAGGCAATACCAAACAAAGGTGTTAGAAAGGTTCTGTTTAATTTCCAGCATAGACATGCACCTTAGTAGAAGAGTGGAACATTTTTTTCTTGATAAAGTTGAGATATTGGTAAAATAAAATTAAAAGCATCTAGAAAATATTGTTGTGCATAACAGATATTTTCAAAGGTCTTAATACTGTAGTCATTATCTTATGTAATGTCAAAATGTGGGTGTTTGAAAAGGAAGAACTTGAATGGAGTAAACTCCAGGCTGGTGAAAGATCTAACTGGATGTGATTGGGGTGCAGGCAGAGGTGATATCTGTAAAATTCTTGCTATATTCCACCCTTGAATTCAAGAGTGGCAGGAAAAGAGTAGAAATCCACATAGCTTACCAGAGCCTTGAAACTGTCTTTATCATCTCTGGATTTTTAAGCCTCTTGCTTTATTACCTCTTGCACAATTCACTTCTGAGGCAGTTGGGTTGTTTGCTGGGAAATGCATGTGAGTACTTCTCTCTAGACAGTACTTTGTGTCAGCTTTTCGTGCTGGTATGTTACTAAATGATAAACAGAGAGTCCTTTAAAGAAGCTGTTGTTTGCTTTAACAGCTTAGTAACATTTTTTTGGCACTTTAGACCAAAAAAGGATTGAATCTCTTAAGAATCTGAAGAAATAATCAGTAATTACTCTTCCAAACTTTTTGGTCTTGTAGTTAGTATAGGGTATAGTAAAATAAGTGTGTGTGTGGGGTTAATATTGTGCAGTGTATACTGAAATGCAGTGGCATGTGTAGTCAAGCATGGACTTTATACATTTACAGATAAACCACAATTTCTGAGTATATAGGGTGAGATTTTTAAAAATGGATATTTATACTTCAAAGTATTCTTGCAGTTTTTATGAGCAGTGAAACTCTTATAGTATATGTCCCTAAATCCATGAAGAATTCCCTAGTAGATAGTCCTTCCTCTTAGGACTCCTCGAGCCTTTCTGCCCCTCAACCAAACATCAGCTGGAGTTTCTCTAAGCCTACAAGAATTTAATGATTAAAGATCTATTTTTTGAGTGAGCAACTTTCAATGTAGTATTCTAATGGATTTGCTTTACATTATGGAGATGAATATGTATAGATTTTAAGATAAATGTATAATTTTTGCTGGAATTATATACAGCCAGATCTAAATAGTCTGGGGTGTAAAATAATCTGGAGAACATGACATCCAGCCTGCATTAGACTTACTTACTACCTGTAAGAGAGGTATAACCAGGTGGACAAAGTGAATTAAAGAACTGAAGTATGGTATACTTGTCATCTTTATGAAATGTCTTTATAACATGAATTTTCTGCTAGCCAGTAGGGGCTGGCACACCTAAATTTGAATAAAGCACATCTAGTTCCTGAAATGCTGGTGGGATAGACTTATGGTTCTGTAGGTGGCTGCATTTCATATGTTTTAAATATTTCTTAAAAATTGAATGAAGCCCACTAATGAGCATTGCCTCAAACCAGAATGTATGCATTATTCAGTTTAGTTATAAAACCTGATTTATTTTACATATGTGTAAATACAATATTGACTGTTACTATGCAATTTAGTACTGCAAGGGCCTAAGTGCATTGCTGCATCTTGCTAAGGAGGATTTTGATAGCTGTGTGAGCTTTGCTACTTTCAAAATGTGTTGCCCAGGAGAGAGCTAATAATGCATCTCCATCCCTTCCTTTAAGGACAAGTCAGAGGTGACTTGGAGCATAAATTTCCTAGTTCCTCATTCCAGCTATATTTGATGTGCAGCAATTTTTCCTAGTTACACAGGCTGACTACTGATATCAGCAACATAAAAGGGAAAGCATAATAATTGAAAACTTAAAATCCTTAAAAGTTATTATGTTTTATATGTGATAGCTTATGAGATAAATAAGCAGGTTTAACTTCTCTTAGACATGCTTTTTCATGTTCCCTGCAAAGTGTGTTTAGGAGGAAGTTCTTCACTATGAGGGTGGTTAGACAATGGAACAGGTTGCCCAGAGAGGTTGTGGAAGCCTCATCCCTGCAAGCTTTTAAGACAAGGCTTGATGGGGCCCTGGACAACCTGATCTAGTGGATGGTGTCCCTGCCAGGCAAGGGGGTTGGAACTAGATGATCTTTAAGGTCCCTTCCAACTCTGACATTCTATGATTCTATGTATCAATTGGTCCTAAGAGTTGGCCAGGGGTATTCAGGAAGGGTTAGTGTTTATATTTATTTGAATTTCATTTTTACATGTTATAATTCCACTGTGAAGGTTTCAGCTATGGAACAAATTAAACAGTAAGAAAATCTCTGCAGATAATGTCCTATTGGTTACTAGGCAGAGGTAAGATTTCTGTTGAGCTGGGTCAGGCCCTGTCAGTTACTACAGCCACAGGAGATGTGCACATTTGCCCTACTTGTTTGATCCTGAAAGATTATAGGACTCTTGCTTGGAAACATGATTGTTGTAATATGCATGGTTTATAATAAATCTGCTCAGAGATTAGGAAGATTTTGCTGTTGGGAGCCTGCTGTGCTTTACAGAAAGGGGTAAAATAGTATTTTGTAAAGATCTTGTAGATTTTCCTGCTGCTGCAAGAATCAAAGGGTAGCTGCTGCCTTCCAGGTTCTAAAGCAATAGTACCCTCCCAGCTGATAATAGCCTAGGTTTTTCCATTACTTGTTGCAGGAGTTACAAGTAGAACATATTGTCTAAAAATAAAAGGGAACTGTAAAGTTTTGACTAATACATATAAGGCTAGAATAATAAGGTAGAATTTGCAGAATGACTGTTGATCCTATGAGGTTTTTTTTATTAGTTAGCATAGAATTTTCCTAATTACTTTAAAAATTAACACATTTATACTGTTACATAATGTAATGCATTTTTCTTTGGCAGTGGACTTTTCCATTGTGACCACTAGATCACATTCACTACCTGAAAATAAGACTAGGGAAGGATTTTGGTTCTCACTCTTGTGCTAATTTGTATGGGGATAAAAACCTATGAACTACTTGTGATAAGAGACTGCTACTGTAGATGAGAGTTTATCTTTCATACATCAGCAGAAAGTATGCTCAGAGTATAAAGATTTTTTTTCCACTGTTGGGTTGTCAAATCTTACAATTTATAAGAGAATTCTGCACTCAGAAATGTGAATCAAACAAGAAACTTTGTGTCTGTGACCATAAAGACAAGAAACTTCTCAAAAAATTAAACCAATCAGTTGTTCAGGTCAGATTAACATCATATGTTAGAATACAGTAGTAGTGGAATAGACAACCAACATGATTCAAAAGAACCAGTGAGGACTTGGAACTGTCTTGTGTTCTAGGCTTTGAAAATGAATCAATTGCAGTGTGTTTTGGTCTCACCTCTGTTCCACTAGTAGCTGGTTTTCCCTGTGTTGGTCTCCTTTTACATTGTTCTTTTGATTCCAGATCCTCTCCTGTTTTCATCTTTCTGGTATTTGTGAGTTTTTCAGTTTTATCCCATGAAACAGCTTTCAATTGTTAACAAGAAACTTTTCACTGTGTGAAGAATGACATTTTTCAGGAAGTAGAACTTGAAAAGATTTTCCTAGAAAAAAGTGAAAAGCATACTCATGATAAAAGGCCATTCCCTTTTTAAACTGCTCTCCCAAAAACATGAGGTCATTACAGCTTTTAGATAGAATACCATAAGAAATTTTGAATTTGAGAATGAGAAGGTAGTAAGTTTCAGACTGGAATAGTCATAAGAAACTGAAAGCAAGTTTTTTTTGTGGGAGGTGGCCAGGCAAGCTTCATGGTCTGCTAATGATAAACACACAGGAACTTGGCAATGTTAGTGGAAGGTCCTTTCTTCTGGAACTGAAACTGTAAGACTCATAATTCATTCATTCATTCTACCTTGGAATTTGGTGAATATGATTCATCCTATTTGGCTGATGGCAGTTGTCATCAGAGCCATGTAGTTCTGTGCTGGGTCCATCTTTCAATGACAAGCTTGAAAACATGGAAAGCCATGCCTTCTATGTAGAGTCCTAGAAATGGATGTTTTCACTTGGTAATAGTGAATGTACTTCATCACTGCCACCATACAGAATCTCATCTAAGTAGAAAAAACTGCCAAAAAGACTGAAATGTATAAATGTAAATATAACTTGAAAATACCTGATGAGTTCAGTTTGTTTCAGGCTACTCCTGCAAATAGGACTACAGCTGTTTTGCTTAAATTCAGTCCTAAAATTAATTTTCTGAGTCCTGCCACTTGCATTTTGAAGTTTGACATCTAATAATTGTGCTAGCTTTAAAAAAGTTACCAACATCCACATCTCATTTTTTGACAATGATGCAAACTCTGGATGCTCTGTAGATCAGGCTGCTTAGTTAGGTGGTTAGAGAATACATCCACTATCCATGAGGCAGATATGGGTTGAACTAGAGTTAGAGATTTTATTAAAAAGTGTTTCAAAAGCTTTACTCAAAACACCTTTTCAAGAAAGGGGATGATTATCTAATTTGCAAATCTGCCTCCTACAGAGTACAGCATAATTTACTATGCAAATATTACTACAGAAAAGTAGAGTAATGACAAATATACAAACTACAAGGCTGAGGAGGTACTGGCTTGGCCTTGATACTCACTGTCTAATATTTCTGCTACAGAAAATTCATCTTGACCTTGAGACCATCATAAGGATGAGCTCTGGCTACTGCTAGTAGCCTAAAGACTGAATTTTGTTTCTCTCTCAAATCTGATTTTCATGTCTAAGCCATATGTTCCATATACAAATGTCCAAGAGGAGATTTCACCACTTTACTTGTCAGCCTCTGACAGTATTTTCTACTCCCAGGTGATATTTTTTCTCCCAAATATCTAATTGTACTTTTCTTTGGTACAACTTCTATTGGTGCTTTTAAGGAACACCTCCCAGAGGAGTCTTCCTGCATTTTCCCCTGTAATCACCAGTAGATTTATGAAGAGAACTATGTGATCCCCTTCTCCTCTCTCCCTTCCATCCAGGCTGATTGAGCTCAGATGCCCCAGCCTCAAAGGGTGGATGCACCAACCTCAACAATCATGGTGATCCTCTGCTGGACTTAAAGCAGTTTGTTGGTTTCTTTCTTTTATTGAGAATAGGACCCAGTACCACAGATGTTAGCTTGCAGATCCTAAGCAGAGGGGGAGAATCCCCTTCCCTTTGCTTACTAGCTAAGCTTTAACTGTTACAACCCAGGGTGTACCTTGAAAGATACAGTAGATCTTTCAGATTCATGGAAAGTGAAGGAAAACAGAAGCATTGGAACTTCCTATGCAGCAAATCTGTCACTAATCTGATGTCATGTTTTAATTTCACCTAGAATGTTCCACCTGATTTGTCCATCTGCACCTTTGTGCTGGAGCAGTCTCTCTCAGTACGGGCCCTGCAGGAAATGCTGGCTAACACAGAAGAAAAGGCAGAAGGGGTAAGTTCCTAAAGATTCCCTTTTTTTCCATCTTTCAAAATACAACAGTATTTTTCCTCACTGTACTACAGATTTTTGTGACTGGCACAAGCTTGTGGCATCATAAATTCTTTTATGTGTCATTTTCCTCCTTTACTACAGAAATGGTCTGATTTTTAGAACATCCTAAACACAGTTTTCACTGGAGCTTGCCAGAGCTGTAAACCTCTAAATATGTTGGTGTGCTCCAGGTCAGCATAGAGCTACAAGAATGTTTTAGTTTGAGATCTCATGATGTGAAATATAAGGCCTGATCACTTCTTCAGAACAGCTAAGCTTTCAGAGGATTACTGACTGTATCAATTGAGACTGCCAAGTAGTCTTAAAATGAATGTGTGCTAGTTTTCTCTGGAATGAAATTGTTCTGTGTGACCTGAGCTTAAATGTCTTATAATTCACCTTTAGAGCTGGAAGTTGAATATTATTGAGTCTCAGTGGACAAGAAGTATAGAAATGAACACTTATTTTCAGTTTGGAAGATGAATAATGCTAATTGTTTGACTAGCAAATAAGTAATTACAAATACATTTTAGCAGTGTAACTAATGTTCTCTGCTGTGTAATTAATTTGACTTCTTATGATGTCATTGAGTGTCTGTATACACCCTGAGGGTTAATTTGAATGCCATACTCCAGCTCAAATCCTATCAACTGTGAGGAGGAGTGATTGTAGGCTCAGGAGTTGCACAGATAAAAAAGAAGAGTTTAACTGTAAGTCTGTCACTCAAGAAAGCTATCAGGAGAGAGAAAAGCATACTTTTTGGTATTTCTGGGAATACCTTGAGAAAAATGCCTTTAACATAGTGGTCAGTCCCATAAAATGCCAGGCACTGTGGCTGAAAATGGTATTTGGGAAATGAAGTCCAGGGGTAGTCCCATGGATGAAGCAAAGTGTGTGCTGTCAGTGAAAATTTGTTCCAAGGATTAACTCTCAAGAGCAAGAGAAATGAAGAGTACATCTGAAAGAAGAGGTGGTACCAGAGTTAGTAGAACCACACTTCTAAACAGGAACCCTTCTTCCTTTAGTTTGTAAATACTAAAACCAAGAGCAAGCAAATGCACAGGAATAATAATAAAAATTCAAAAGAACAGGGACATACAGTCATAATGTCAAAAATCACAGTCCAAACTTAAGGATGTGGAGTGCTAACTGTACAGCCATATATGTGAAGCAAATCAACAATGTTTTCTTTCATTTAGGAAATCTCTCATTTCCTTGAGAGATTGTTACTATAAGCTGGATTCAATACAACCTCAGTTTTCTAATGGAAGAAGTCTTCCAAAAGGAGGTCTTTGCAGTCCTCAATTACTTTTCATTAGTTTAGAAATCATTAAAGCTGTTGTGTTTAAAAGTGGTCTCCTTGCACTTTGTTTTCTTCTGGTGTGTAATCTCTTGAATGCTATGTTTCTGTAATAGCTATTCTTATTATATAAGGGGTAAGTCAGCAGCAATGAAATGTTGAGGAACATGAACAAAGTGTCATGCTGACTTGAATTGGAAGAATAAACATCTTTTCTTGTGCTTAAGAAAGAATAACTATGTGCACCAACTGGATTTAGTTTTAATTCTCAGTTAGTATGTATTCAATGTGCTAGATTACCTCTGCAATAAATACCTGTTTAGTGCAATCATCCCAAAATGAGAGTTTCCATGCTTTGAGATCAGTGATCCATCTATCTGTGTGTACCTGAATTCTCCTGAGTCTCCTGAATCAGCTAAATGCTAGTACCAAAGGCATGAATAGAAAATGAGTGAAATTCCCTAAGAAAAAAATGTGTTTAGTGCTCTGTCTCTTCTAGCCCCAGGCACTGCATAATTACTTTCTGCTCTGAGGTTTTATCATTTCCCTTTAAAATACTATGCTTAGCTCTAGCAGGGTATTAAAACATTGACATTCATAGCTTGAATGTATTCCTTTTGTCTAAAAAATAAAGCTACAACCTGTTTTGTTTGCTCAGGCAGCATTATTTTCACTTGTCATTTTAAACTGGTAAATTTTTGATTTTGCTGGGTTCTCGAGTGCTATAGGCATGTACTGTTTTTATTGTTGCTTTATCCACAGCAAAGAACTAGGAAAATGGAAGGAAAAAGGGTAGGAATCCTGTGGAAGGAGTATTGTAAATAATCATATAACTGAAGACTATCATTACATCTGTGCCCAGAGTCTCTGTCCTAGATGGACCTACAGCCTTGGTATTATATTGCAATTATTTTTTCTTGTTTTTTTCAGTGTAACTTTTATTATTAGAAAAGCAGATGAAACATGAAAATTGAAATCCTTAGGTTTTTTAAAGCACTTATGACTAGAAAAAGCCTCCAGCTCATCTATTCTTAGCCTGGTTGTTAAATATGTCCAGTGAGTCCTCTTCAGAGCCCAGTGCCTTGTTTTTTATTAAAGCTTATCAGAATGAATGATCCTGAGGAGGCAAATCTACAGCTTTCTGGAACAGTTTAGGAATGGTCACCACAAGATGTAACTCTGCTTTTCTCCTGATTCATTTTACTCTGATTATTCTTGTTTGGTCTTTTGTTTGTTTGTTTTGAACTCAAATCTTCCTTTACTATATTCAAGAGCTCTAACATTTAGCTCTTTCTCCTTGTGAAAGTGCTGAAATGCCATAACCAAATCAGTTCCTGGAATTTTTGCTAATTTTCTTAAGAAATAGCCTGGCCATCTCTCCATTAGTACTTTTTATATTCAGTAACTTCTGAGATATCTGGACAACATAAAAAAAGTCATTAAAACCAGGGGTAGATAGTTCCTTTCTTCCAGATGTGATGGTAGGAGAAAGGGACCTAACTTTATGTCCCTAAAAGAGGACAGGAAGGCAAAATTGATTCTTTTGCATTACAATCTACTGTTCTTGTACTGGTGCCTTTCTGCATAGCTGACTTTGTCTCAGAAATAGGGCCATAGGTATATAGAATGAGAGAGAGAGAGACAGACAGACTATTACCAGTCTCACCTTTAAGGACAAGGAAATGATTTCCCTCTGTCCTACCTGACCTGTCTTGTCATATACCCAGGACTTGCCTTAATTCTTGTTTTCACTGGGGAGTATTGTGCTGGTACTGATGATTCATAAAAGATCTTACAATGACAGGTACCTTTAGATTATCAGCATGCAGATTTCATTCATGATATAGATACAGCAGGCAAAATAGGTGATGATACTGGTTATTACCAGTTTCTTGGTCAAAACCAGGGCCAGCATGCATACCCTTGAGCAATGTTACAGACTTTAAGTGTCTATTATGATATACAGGTGAATTTTATAGATTCTACAAAGTTCTCCACCAAGTCACTTTTCTATTGTGACAGCTCTAGAGCTGCCAAAAAAAAAAGGTATCCAGAAGTATTTGATGTGCAAATACCTCAGGTGTGTTCTTAGCATCAGTTACCTCAGCAAATGATTTAGATTTTTTTCTGAAGGTTTTTTTTAAATCATCCTCAAGCAAACATGATGCCTAAAAAATAGCTGTTAAAATAAAAATTGGCCAAAAGTGTACAAATTAAAATGAAGTGTAAAGTAACCTTCAGAAAGACTGTTGCTACTAACTCTTATTTGAAATCTATTTCAAAGGCTTTGGGTTTTTTTTAAACATGCTTCAATGTCAATTATTTTTTTCCTGCTATCTGTATTTAAATAAGGAGTGGCTAGTTTGAACTTTCAGTCTATTCTAATGCACTTATTCACAGAGATCCAAATAATTTGGGCACAGTGACTAGATTAATTAAATTAACTTGGTATTAATTAAATTAAATCAATTAAATTAATTAAATTAACTTGGTATTTAAAGGACATTTTGATGTAAGTGAACAAGCACAAAGTCATATATCTTTTATTCTGACTAGAAAAAAACCCTGCTTTTCTTTTAAAACAAATAAGAGTTCATGATTCTTCAAGTTACACTTGTTTTGTTTGGGTTCTGAAATATATCCAGCAGTCTAATGGTATAAATAATGTACTACTAATTTGCCTTGTGATGTCTTGTATTCCTCCATGAAAATTACCATAAATGAAGCCATTGAAATTTGAAGGCTCTGGATTGCAAGTTACATGCCATACCCTGGTGTATAGACTATATATATGTGTGTGTGTGTGTGTGTGTGTGTGTATATATATATATATAAAACACATGGAAATACAGGTGGTATGTGACTTGCTTTTACCTGCCAACATGGTGTGTATCATCCTGTGGATGAGAGATATTATACCCCATGCAGGTGATTCTTGTTAACTGCACCTTTTCATTGAGAAATCTTAGTAAACTATCTTTCACAGGAGCTTTAACTATTTCTGTCATCAGTGGTAAAACATTCTTTTCACTCTGCCCTAGCAGAAGATGAGTGAGTGCCATCCTCATTTTATTGTTATACCATCCATCCATGGCAAAATCTCATTTCTCTGGTAGGATATAGATTAAGAGGCTCCCATTCTGGTGAGAGCTTCCAGAGCTCCTGTTTGCTGATCTGCTTTGTTCTGCTAGTAGGAGGTTTTTGTATTGGCTGTATTTTGTTCAGGCACATACAGAGAAGACTGTGACACTACTGGTTTGGTTTGTTTGTTTTTCTTTTTGATTTTTGTCAGCAAAGTAGGTGGAAAGTTTAATTCCTTTGCTAATGGCTAGGCTTCATGCTACATGAATTGCTCACTAGTAAAACCAGCTGCACTTTGCAGTGTAATGTGCTTCTGTTGGAATTGTGTTTTAATGACTCTTGCAGGACAGATGCACCAAACTCACTTACCCTCTATGGATTTCTCTCAGTTGCTTCTGTGTCCTTTCACATCAAGTGTCAGCTTTCTGATTGCTTACTAGAAAAAAATGTATTGCTGAAATAAGTAAGGATTTCTTTGCATGTCATATCTACCAAGAAAATGTATGTATATGTAATTACAATTTCTGTATTCTGAAGGACACCATGTACTCTGTACTAAAGTATTTCAGGATAGTCTAGGGCTCTGTAGCATTTATGCTGAGGTGATTTAAAGTGCATATTCAGGAAATCACATTGTATTTGTTCTTAACTTTGTGACCAAAAAGCTGAGTAAGCTTGAAGTCTTTTTTGCTATTTGTCTTCCTAGATTTCATGACATAGAAAAAGAAAGTGGCTCCCATTTGCCTTAATATGCTTGAACTTTCATGCAAAACAAAATGTAGGATTAAATCATATGTTAGTTTCCTGCAAATTGATATCAGTTGTCTTATGGTCTACTGCACACTTCTTTGTGCAGTTTTCTGCATTTTCCCCCAGGTATTGGCACAGTAGCTGTGCTTTTCTGCTATTGTATGCTATGCAGATTTTCTGTGCTTGGAAGCACTGGTTGATAATGAAGATGTGAAACTATCAACTCCAGAGGGATGGTCTTACATAGAGTGAAGGGTTGGGAGGAAAAAAAAGACAAAGGATCTTATTTCACATTTCCTTTCTCAGTAAAAACATTTAAGCACTTACAACAAATGCAATGTGAAGACTTCATGTTAACTAAACATGCTGGAGTTTCTTAGATCTGCTCTTTGAGTGATTGCATGTGCCATTCTCAGAGGGAACAAGGTTCAGAGCTGAAAGGAGACTTCTGTTTGATGATGTTGGGTGTTCTGTGAAACTATCTGAAAACAGGATGCTGGTCCTGAAAGCAGAAAACTAATGCACAATCTGATGTTCTTGGAACATTCAGGGAATGCTGCAGTGGGTTTGAATGCAGGGAGAACCAGAGCCAGTTCAGTTTTACCATTGAAGTGGAACTGAAAAGATACTCATTTAAAGGGTGAAGATAACCTAACCTTTCCCTGAGACTGCAGCCTTGCAGAGCTCCAAAGTGGACTAGACACAAGGATTAAAACAAGCATTTGTTCAGATTCCTTGTGGTCCTAGGAAAGAAACTGAGAATAGCTGGACAAAATGCTACCTACTGCAAATAACTGGTGTGGAAGTCACTGAAACTGGCACTCCTGAGGTAATGAGCTGCCATGAGGACAGATGAGAAATACTGGCAGAGAGATTAGAAATGGGAAATCAAGATGTGCTGTGGGGCTTTTATTAGCTTGGATGAAAAATAAGATTGCCTATTTCTCTGCTTTTTAGCAGTCAATTCCACAGGTATTATCCCCTTGCCATCTATAACCTATAGCTAGGTGTAACATAAAGGATGACAGCATACTGAAACCATTCAGTAAAGATTCCATGTTAAATTCTGGAAGAGTTGGGTGTAGGCTTTTTGTGGATTTTTTGTTGTGTGGTTGTTGTTTTGGGTTTTTTTAAAATGAAATTTAAACACAGAGAAATTGAAAATAGTACAGTTAAATTTATCTTTAGAAACACAAAACTCACTTGTTGCATCTCACAGCTGAAGCAAGGCCAGCATACTCAAACATTGTATTTTTCTCTTTTGCAATGCACACAGCTATCATCTGAATTATTGGTAAAGCCCAAGGATTTACATAAATAAACTATAACTTTCATTTTTGCCAAGTTATACAATTATATTGAGAATGGGAATAATAATTGTGCAATATTTTTAAACAGATTTTTTTGTAACACTAGGTAAAGATCTCATAATATATATGAAACATATGTGAAAATTCTCCAAATCTGTTTGTGTTATAATAGTTTCTTGCAGGGATATTTTTCTGTAATATTCAGTGTTCTTCCTCTTGAAATGTAATTGGTGTGCTGCTTCTCCAGGGAGTACCATACCAACACCTTCTGTGATAATTAAAACAAATCCAATCTCCACCCTAAGCTTCAAATTCAGCCACAATTTTCTTAACACAGTTTTGTTTCAGACTCTCCTTATCCTGCAAGATTCAATGCCTTGGGGTGCTTTTGGGGCTAATGATGCTCCATATGCATCATTTACTTCCATGTGGTTCAAGTTTGGATGTGAATAGTCTTTTCCAAAGGGCTGACATTTGAATCACAGTAACATGGGTATCATTTAGAAGATGATAATGATAACTAATCCTAGTTAGAGCTAGGATTGTAAGTAGGACTGAACAGACAGGATTCCTGTCCTGAACAGGAAATGGGAAGGTATTGAGGTTGAAGAGGAGTAGGGTTCATCTCTGTATGGCTTGTGTGGTGGGTCAAAGTTGGTGATAAGTGTGCATGGTTTGCTGATCTGGGTAGGTACTGCAATCATGCCAATATACCTGTGTGGATGTAACTGAATCCATGGCAATAAGACATATGAATCCATTCACTCATCAGTGGATGAATCTACAATATCTTAGCAAAAATGACAGTCCTGGTGAAACAGGTGTTACTTCACACCTAACAACTGTAAGTGGAATCTATTTATTTACTTATTGATGCCCAGTCTCTAAGTCATTCCATAAAGCCTGTGGTTAGTTGATCTACTGAGAAGCTATGGCTTCTAATTTTGGAAGGTCATGCTGGAAAGCCATCAAATGTTTTGTTTCAATATCCATAGTGAAACCAAAGCCTTCCAAGCAGCTGAGTGTATCAGTCTATTTTAAGAATTTAAGTACTATTGTGATGTGTGATGACACCATCCAGGTCTAAAGTTTATGTGCAGATTTTTAATTTTTTTTTCCACTCTCATCATAGGGAATCACTGGTTTTAATTTGCCTATGATGATGGCAACAAGTCTTGAGCTAGGGATGGAGGGAAGTGGAACAGGTTGTCCAGAGAGATTGTGGAGGCCTCATCCCTGGCAGCTTTTAAGACAAGGCTTGATGGGGCCCTGGGTAACCTGATCTAGTGGATGGTGTCCCTGCCAGGCAGGGGGGTTGGAACTAGATGATCTTTAAGGTCCCTTCCAACTCTGACAATCCTATGATCCTTAAATGAAGGAATTTAGGTGCTAGCAGAGAAAGGTTGAGAACAGGGAGCAGCTCTGCAGAGGTAAGATTCTGCCTCTGATCTCCAGTGCCTGATTTATAGCCCAGGCTGGGTCCTGAGGGCAACAAATTCTATGAATCCCTGCTCTTCACATGGGCCTTTTTGAATGGCAGGCTCATCCACCTCAGGTAAACTCACATCAGAGCACAGGATTGCAGGGCTTGGGATGAGCTCAGCACTCAGTGGGAACTATAAATCAAGATCCAGGCAGGGGGGTTGGAGCTAGATGATCTTTAAGGTCCCTTCCAACATCCTACCTCAGCATGCATCAGGATTACTCAGCCTTTCTTAAACCTAGATTTTAGGTTTGAGCATTGGCTGCCTCTCTGCAGGAAAAGGGCCTTGTCCCTGTGAGGGTCAGGACTGCAGACTTCTGGGCAGTCTTGGCTGGGAAGGGAGCTGCCAACTGTAGCAGCCTGTGCTGCCAGCCTGCTGAGTCACCTTTTGTCTCTGTGATGGGTAGCAGGTCCTATGCCAGTAGGCTCCATTTTGAAGTGTCTACAGGATCTCAGCTGCTGTAAAATTCCTGCTGAGTTCCTGCAAGAATAATCCCATTTGGATTGAGTCTTTCCCCTTCAAAAGCATATGTGTTAAATGTAAATACACACAAACATACACACACACACACATACACACATATATTTAGGTTAAAAAAAGGGAGCATCCTCATCCTAACTGTTCCTGAGCTCTTTATAGGTGTCTGTTCTTTAGTTTTCAATTTAAAATTGACACCTGTGATTTAAGAGTACTGTCAACATGGTAAGTGAGGAGGGGAGGTATTATCCCCTCATTCATTGCTTTGTAAGACCTTTGAACTTGATCCATAAATGCCTTTTTGATAAACATGGGGTAGTTGCTGAGCTCTGAAGGTTGTCCTCCCTTTCCCTAGCACTCTCTTCTTTCTGCCTAGGCTGCAGCCTTTTCCAGTGTTTGTTGGTTAGACAGTTAGTTGCCCTTTAGTCTTTCAAGTAATTGAGATTCTCTCTGTGTATAAACACATAAGGTTTTGTTTTCCATTTTCACGTGGTGATAGTAAGAGCTCACTCCTTACTTTTATTTATGGACAGAGGGTACTTTTAAATAAGCAGTGCAAAGCAGAGAAACTTGAGAAGAACAGAGGTACTCAGGCAGCTGACAGTAAACCATTAGATTGGGTGTTATAATCTGTGTTACAACTAATTCATTTCTTGTATGAAGTCCTGTGTTATTTTATATGATTTTTGTAGTTAATTCTTGTTAGTTGCAGATACTGCTGATGGTGTGGAATGTGCTTGTAATTATGGCAGTAGTCACAGCTTCCACCCCTGAAGCAGTCTTTGGTAGCTGACAGTCTATTGATAAATATGCAGAAGTCTTTTTGAAAGAAGTTACTATTTAAAAAATATTGGGGTGAGTCACAGAAGGTAACACTACATATGGAATAGAGGGGAAAGGGACAAATTTTGAAATCCTGTTTTTTCACAATTTTTGTAGTGGTGAATATTTAGTGTGGTAAATTCAGGTAACCTAGTGTATATGCAGGTCATTTAGCAGCAGACTGTTTTAGTTAACTGGATATTTGTGCATTTTTTTTCTCCTTTCATGACATTCCATTTCCAGCAGGTGTTTGTTTGTAAGCTTATAATAATTTACTGTGTATAGTGCTACTTTTTCAAAAGAGCTTGTTCATTTGTCCAAATTCTGGTAATGTCAGTAACTGATAAATTCTTTGGCTGTTCCAAGGGATTTCAGGTGAGGTTTCTTCTTCTCTCTCCCAGCCATGTGTCACTATTTTTTAAGTACATTACTTAGTGAAATACAAAGCTTTCATTTTAAAGAAAGGTAGGTTTGGAGATGTTCAGAGGAACATATTAAGTGTCCAGCACCTAATGGGAAGGGAACCACAGTTTCCTTTTGGTAAACTGAGTGCTTTCCTAGTTTGGTTTGAAACTGCAGTCAACAACACTTGAATTCAATACTTGCATTATTTTTTTTTTATTCCAGGAACTATCTAAACTGTCTGGGTGAGGGACTGTACTGTTTCTTATTATCCTAGGAATAGTGTTTGGTAGGCTTTTGAAATTCTGCCATTCATCCATGTTTGGATAGGAAAAATAGTCCTGTTGTTTTACACCAAAACATGCAAACCCTGGAAAGTGATGATATCATAATTGCATGCTGGAAGGGATGCACATTGCTTTGGATCTTTTGGTACATATATCAGACAGTGAATGCTACTACTAACCCACTCATTTGACTTAATGTTGCAGCCTTACCTTCTCTATATCCAGACTTGACATTGCACAGTCTTTTCATAATGTTCCTACAGTAAGGAAAAAGGCATATTGGAAGCATCCTTATGTGCTGTCAAGAAGGAAGTATGAAGCACTTGGGGGTCATGATAGACGAAAAGCTGGACATGAGCCGGCANTGTCTGATTGCAGCAGAACACAAGGGAATGGCTACAAGCTGAAGGAGGAGAGGTTTAAGATGGAGATTTGAAGGGGGTTCTTTACCCAAAGGGTGGTGAGGCACTGGAACAGGTTGCCCAGAGAGGTTGTGGAGGCCCCATCCCTGGCAGTGTTTAAGGCCAGGCTGGATGTGGCCCTGGATGACCTGGTGTAGTGCATGTGGCGTCCCTGCCCATGGCTGGGGGGTTGGAACTAGATGATCTTTAGGGTCCCTTCCAACCTGAGCCATTTTATGATTCTATGCTCTTAGTTTTGATCTACTGTGTATTTTTCCACAATTGTGGGATCTGTAGTTTTTGTGCATTGTTCTCATTGTTACTGACAAAAGATCTTAACTTTGGAGTAGAACTGACTGACCAGTACTCAGGCCAGTTACTAACACTAATATCTGACTTTTCTTTTCTCCTTTAGTAACATTAGTTCCAGCATGTCCTTGCTTTCCTTTAGATATTACAGTATCCATGCCCCACCTCCCACCCCTCCACCCCAATCAAATGACATTGGAAAAGCACTGGAATGCTGACAGAAATAATTCCTGGACAACATGAGAAGATACCCATAAGACAAATATCTCCATTAACTCTTATTTAACAGTCTCAGTTATATTGTGATCAAGCTTTGTAATGAAGGTGAGGAATTTTTCAGATCTGTGCACTCATAAAGCCATGTCAGACTTTATTAAGAGAATGAAAGCATTTCATTCCACACATTGTGTGTGCATTCTAGGCTAAACTGTTTCTGTAATGTGAAAAATTTTAATTTCACAACCTTTACTCCAGTATTTGACAACTTCATTTTTCAGGAAAGTGCTGTCTGTGGATATCCATCAGCTAGGCAGAGTTCCAGCTAAATTGCATCATGAGCTTATTAACTCCCACCTAATCATCTAGTCATGGCTGATTAATCACTTCTCCTGGTGCCTTGTTTTAATAAAATCTGTTTTCCATGCCAGTTACCAGCAAACCACAGTCTAATCTTCTGTGTTGGGGTAGTCTTTGCTGAAGGGAACAAAATAATTGTCCTTCTAATCTGAAGGGCCTTGTGTGAAGGAACACACATGCAAGTGTCATACCTGTATAATTTTCTTTCTGTGTTTCAAGGATGGGTGAAAAATGTGTGGTTTCTCACAGATTTAAAAATCTTTCCCATGCTGCAGGAAAGGAATAGAGGCATTCTGGGACAGGGATGCAACTGTGGCTGGTGGGTTTTTGAATATTCAAATCATCTATCTCCAGCTGTGGAACTCTGGATTCGTTAATTACTTTGTATTAGTAAGCAGCAAGATAACACAGAATGTTGGCAGCTTTATCATTTTCTCAGCATGAGTGGAGGGGGAAAGTAATTTCATCCCTCATGTAAATGGAAAAAGGTAACACTCCCTATTTCTTTTAGTAAGTGTCCTGTGTATTAATGAATAAGCCACATTATCAAGGTGGTACTTCAAAAAAAAAAAGAGAGAGGGAGAAGACTGGCAATTAAATGCAATCCTGACAATTTAAGCTCTGTGATTTACACTACAGTAGACTAGCAATAATGTATTTAACAGCAGTTGTGAATATGATGGGCTGAAAATGTCTTTAGCTTTGCTATCAGAACCTCCACATGTAGGAAAAGTCAGAAACAAACCAGAGGTCTCTTAATATAATGAATCAGAGCTCTCTTCATATCCTAGCACTGACCAGAAGGTTTTCTCTTTTGGCTCAATGCAGTGAGGCAAGATTGTTTTTTTTTTTTTACCAAACTTTTGAGCAAAAAGCCTAAACTCTAGCTTCTTATTCCTATAGTTTTAGTGTTTTCAGTAGTATAAGAGTTATCTACAGATGTCAGGTGTAACTCACTGAAGTAACAAATTATTGCAGCAGTAATTTTCTTCAGAAACTCTTTGGTTATGTCTTCATCAGATAGTGGTGTGTCATGAAGAGGGACAGAGCTGTTACTCCAGCAATGTTAGCTTGTATTTATTGCAAGGTCTGCACTTCCAAACTTTGAGTTTTTATAAGCTAAGTACTTGTTACTGCAAAGAAAGTAAGTGAGAGAAAGGCGGGGAGAGAAAGCAGTGGAGCTTGAAGCATTTCATGCAGTATGGGCCTTTGTGTCAAGCTGATGGACTTATCAGCTACCAGTGGAAAGCTTGATGGAAAGATGTGGAAATACAGAGGCTTATTCTACTTAAACTCCTGAATATTCTCAGCTCTTTTGGAGATGTCACACTGCTAACAGAAAATACAACAGGGAAATATAAAAAGTGCAAAACTTCTGCAGATAAATACTGTCATTTTCCCCTCTCTGCACCTTATGTAGTGTCAGAAGTGACTGTTAGCAGGTCGTTTCAAGTAAGGTACAAAAAGAATAAGGCTTGGCTTTGATCAACTGCACTTTGATCAAATGTAATTACTGGAAAAAACTAAGAAGTTGCAGGCACAGTATTTCTGCATTCTGCTTATACTCAGGGAGAGGCAAGGAACAGGAATAGCATCATTATCTATTTCAAATCACAGAATCGTGACAGGCTCTTCTTTTGCCTATGCCATATTTAGAATGAGGATGTATGAAGACATACAGCATAGAAGCAAACACTTTTATCATCCCAGACAAGTTTCCTATTTTGGAGGTAGATGGCTGGCTTTTTTCCAACCTTCCCATGACAATTGGATCTCTAATATTCTCAAAGTTTT
The DNA here is from genome assembly GCA_013399015.1 of Galbula dea. Classification (NCBI taxonomy): domain Eukaryota; kingdom Metazoa; phylum Chordata; class Aves; order Piciformes; family Galbulidae; genus Galbula; species Galbula dea. Next base: position 1,563,996 of record VWZX01009005.1, read on the forward strand.
ATTTCTGGGATGATGGTCAGTAAAAATTGACTTTTAGGGGGAGAGTGATTTATTTCTTCTCAGTTACATTTTCTGATCTAGGTTGCATATAGAGGAGGAGCTCTAAACCAAAGAAACATAAAAGCACAGCTCTGGAAATATCTTGAAGACAAAAGTCTGCAATGGAAGACAGTTCTGGGCCAGGAGAGAAGACATATCAATTAACTTGTTGAATATTAAACTCAGGAAATCAAGGTGTCTGTGAAGATAATCAAGTGTTGTAGTAGAAACAAAAATACAATTCAATTTGGAATCTGTCTAGTTATTCTCATCTTACTTATCTTTGTTAGAGAATTTTACACAGAGGTTTTGCTGTATGTTCTGTTTCCTTAGCTGAGAAATTGGGGGGGAAATAAATCTTATTTTTCTAATAAGGTTTTCCTGCTTTAGTTCAGAAAATTGAGTGTAAACATAGAGGAAGATAACACATCCACTAGCTGGAATGCATTGCTTCTTTGAGACTTCAGATCACACTCCCCTTTGTGGATCATGGCCATGTATCTGTTGCAGTTTTCATAGATAAATACGAGAATTCGTAGATAATTATGGAGAATGTGATTAGCCATAGTCTCACTAGTTTCACAAGTGTACATGCACAGTTCAAGCAGTTGTCCTGAGAGACAACTGAACAAAGGTGCCCTTGGCTTATGCCAAAGCCTGTTGACAATTCTATTTAAAGATGGGTATACCAGTGGAGATTGAGTGTATATAGTTTATAAATACTTGCTAAGTGCTTCCCCTTCCTCTTTAAGATAACTGATTTCTGTTAAAATGAATGGACAATTCATCAATTATGAGGCAATTGATTGTTCAACTAATAATGTATTTTGAGCATTGAGTGGATTCTTTCTGATACCAGTTGTGGCTGCCCTGTTCACTTAAACTTTGGGACAGCAAGAGCTTCTTAAAGCAAGGCGACAAATGTGAATCAGTTCGCCTCTTTCTAGCACTGTCACACGGCCAATTTGTTTGTAATGCTGTGTTCTCAGTGCATATACAGCATTAACAGAACAAAATATGAATCAAAAGCAAGGTAATAAATGAAAGGCTTGTATGTGAATCTAACTTGGCTTCTCCCTGCTTCTTTAAGATGTAGTTGTTTGCATTTAGTTTTAAAACATTGCTTGCTTTTCTAACTTAACAACTTGTGTCTTATGCTGCATCTGTTTTACACTAGGTGTTTTTTAGAAGGGATTTCAGCAGCTGTGGCTGATAACAAAATTCACATAAAAGATTATTTAAAAAACAAAAAGGTAATTTGTGGAATTTCTAGTATAAATTTTAAAGCAGTCCAAATCTCAGAAGAGAGGTAGGCATCACCCCACTTACAAATGGTTCTAAGTTAATCGTTTTAATTAGTTGACAGGTCAGGTAGTGTTTTCTAACCTTTGTGTGCTAGCAGGACTGAACAATATTGAATATATAAAACTCTAATTGAAATATTTGCTAAAAAAGAGAATATTTACTCTGTATAAAACTACTTAATTGATGAGAACTAAATACTTTGCCTTCTATTACAGTAATTTCAAAAGTAAGCTGGAATCCAAATACTACTACTTCTGAAAATTGCTTGTTTGCACGAAGCCATCTTAAATTATTGCTCATCTTTTGTGTGACACCAATGTGTACCTACAGTACAAACACAGAAGGCTTGATATGCTGCAGTGTTTTCTGTGCTAAGTCCAGAGGAAGATCTACTTCAGGTAGACTGCTGGTGGTGCCAGCTAAGTTTTTAACTAAGTTAGTTAACCAAGTTAGCGCCACATTAACCTTTCTGGTAGCTGAAATGTTTTCTAGTGAATGTTCTTAATCCTTTCTGAGACTGCAAGATATGGTCCAAAGACCTGATTTTGTAATTTAAAATGTTTCCTTAATGAACCTTGAAACTGTTTTGTTAATACTAAACCTTATGCTTTCAGAATGATTCTTTCATTCTCCATAGGAAAAATGAACGACATTTTGGTGTGCTGTTTGCTTTTCTTACACAAGATATTCCCTTATGCTGCAAGTTGTAGAGTCAGGGTTTAACAGATATCCTCTAGTTTCACCTTTCATACTTATGGCATTCATTAAAATGGCAAACCTTGAATAGCAGCCACTAAAGCTTTTCAAGTGAACAATGTTCACTTATGACAGAGCTTTACTGAAGAAGAAAGAGAGGTTTGTTTTGTGAGAAACTGTTCTGAATTTTTGACTGGTTGGTACTGAATACAATGTGGAATTAATTCAGCATCAGTGTAAATTTGCTGCCTATTATTTGATAGTTGGGTAGATATTTTGGACTTTCAGAATTTGAAGTGCTTCCCATAAAATAAAGACAAAAATTGAGGTACTGGCATTTTAAAGAGGAAATGCCAAGAGAATAGCTTCTACTCATACATTTTCTTTCATACTAGATACATTTCCAAAAATGTGAAATGTTAACTTCAAAATAGACTTTGATATGCTGTATTTAAGGAAAGAGATTTACTGATTTCTTGCTTTTTCTTTCTACAGCTAGTTGATGTGGAAAAATGGGTATGTGATTCTGTCTTTTATTCACTTGATCCCAATTGTTTTGTCTTGCCACTGAGTCTAACCTGTCTGTTTTGATACCCTCTGTGTTCATGACCCTTCAGCTTGCATGGCTCAAAAAAAGAGGCTAATATATGGTCATGTAGGATCTGGTCATTCCAGAATTGTCATACAAAATATCATGCTACCACAATGACTTTTCTCTTTTAATTTGGACATAGAATTGTTTAATATAAATGTATGATTATTGCCTGTCTGTTTTGAGCCTTGCTGTCTAATGTTATAACTCCATTGTTACCCACTGTCTTTTCCAGTATAGACACTATAATCCTGAAATGCATGACAGTAAGATAATTAACACTGACAAATAATGTGTGATGCTGTATCTACCTGCAAATAACATATGCACAAAATATTTAATGATGGAGAACAGCTGCTACAGAATAATAATAATAAAAAAATCAGTCATAGATCTTAGCAAATGAAGTCAAAGCATAGTTCTCTGCTGAATGTGTTGTTAAGGCCTTTCCTAATGTGTCTTTGTATACCATGTATATTTATTTGGGCATTTGCTATATCTCCTCTAGCTGACATATTTACGTATGTTTTTCTCCAGTGTAATTTCTAACGTCTCCATATGTTTGGCTTAGTGGTCAGAAACTGCCTGTAGAATTGTTTGTTCACATTTCAAATGTTAGAAGCCTGTGAAAGCTTGGACCATAATAGGCCTCCTTGTTTCTTAATACTTAATTGGAGGTGCACATGACCAGAAACAACCTCGGACATCCTTTGGTATGTGGCCAACGACATAGCTAAAGCACTGATCTCGTTCTATTTCAGCTAGACATCATAGAATTTTAATCTGTGATTATTATAAGTTTCTAGTAAGTAATGACTGAAGTTGCAGGTTGCTTGAGACTCCTGTAGGTAAGTATGTTGTTTCATTGTTGGCTTAAGCTTTTCAACAGCCTTTCCATTTATGTCTTCCAAACTATGTCACGTGACATATATATGTAGGCATTTGTAATACTTATTAAACAATAACTGTAGTTAAATACTAATTTTAGCTATTTGTATCAGCATGACAGCATTATACTGTGATTCTCTGGTTATCCATATTCTATGAATCTGATTTTTGTGACAGCAAGCAAATTTTTATATGGATTGATCTGGAATGCTTTTAAGCCATAATGATGGTCAGGTTACCTTCTCAGTTTGTCCACCTTTTTAATTATAAGTGAGAGGGTTTGTCTCTATATCTTTAGATTCTGTGCTTTTATTCCTATGCAGATTTTTGCTATAAAGAGTAAAAGAGCAATGAAAGGGAAGTTGAGTAGATACAGGCACCTGGCCTCATACCTCACACTGCATGAAAAATTGTAAGCCAGTAGTTTATTGGTTACAGTCTGTAATGGCTTGTTTTTGACTGAAGTATTCAAAGAGTGTTACCTGCATAAGTACAAGTCAGATTTGCTTATAAAAATCTGAATTTAGTAACATGAAAATCTTATTCTTTGGACAGACTGCTTCACAGATACATGTCCTTAAACCATTTAAAGAAAAAATGGTTCCCATGGCAGCAAAGCTATGTTTTATTCCAAGTTACATCTACTAAGGGCTTTATAGACCAGTTCTGTAATCCAGACAACCTCCTATCTGATGGAGATGGAGTGGGTGCTGGCTTTACTTCAAATATGAAATTATTCTAGCTCAGATGGGCCCCAGTTTGCCTTGTAAAGCAGCTCCTAGCCCCCTCTATAATTCGAGAGTGTTACCAGTTACCAGAGGTCTTACTGTGGTCTCAAGATGTTCATGCTGAGTAAATGCAGCAGAAGGCTGGCTGTTGCACATTTGCATGGTCACTGAAGCCAGACACCTCATTGTAATAAATCTTTTTCTTCATAAGCTATTCTCTAATGTAGGATTGAAGATCAATGTAGATTAATGCAAATGTGTTCTGACTGCATATATCTGTGGACACCTTGAAGCCGAAGCCCAGAGCCTAAGTTAGACAAGCTTTATGTGAAATTAGTGACCAAATTCAGAAATGCACCTTGCTGCAAGCAGTTTCATGCCATTCAAAGGATACTAAGGTCATCCACTCTGAGTTTTTCCAGCTTGTAAAGTGTGCTAACAGAAAATTTTGAAGGAATTAACTCCAGTTCTGCTGTGCTGCTTCTGTTGATTGACTGTCATTCTACTGATGATTTTGTTCCACAATCTTTATTCTACTGTAAGGCATGTGCTGACAGCTGGAGCTGGGTAAGAATTAGATGGGCTTAAGATATTTATTGAACCTTGGGCTTTTTCCTCTTGTCTCTCCACAGCTGTACCTGTGAGGGCTTGTAGGTCTGCTTCAGTGCAGAATCAAACATATTAAAAACATCTTGCCAGAGGTAAATACTAGTGGAAGTAAGGCTTACCTTTTCCACTCCAGCCTCCATTTCATATTTGAAAATGACTTTTCTGCTTTTAATGAAACTGTCAAGGGGAGGAAACCCCAACATTTGATCAGAGTGGCTTAATAAATTTCTGCTGAATTAGAAGATGCTGAAAATGTCTTATTTACAGAGAAAATAACAGTAATAAAGCAAGTTGAAATTGAATAATAGATGGTGAAAGAAACTCCTTTCAATCTGCCTGTCATTTTTTTCTCTTTTAATATATTTGTGAAATAAGGGAGATAATTTTAAAGTATCTGTTGCTGTGAATCAGCAACTACTGGTGTTTGTCTGCAAATTGGAGATTTCAAGGTGGGCGTTGTGTACTTCAAGAATTTGATTTCTAAAGGACTTCTGTTCTCATAGAAGCACCTTAATGTCTGCCTTGAGTTTCAGAACAACTGCTTAGCACTGGAACAGAATCCAGTGTAAGAAGTGGCAATTCTCTATGGCATATGTGGTTTCCAAAACCTGGCTTTTTTTACTCATTTGCACACATATAGTTGGTGAATTGTTTTGAAAATATGACATTAACAGCTGTCAAGAATTACTGTTTCCAAGTCAGATTATTCTCAAGAGCTTTTTGCCTGAAAGGAAACTAAGTGTATTGGATCTTAGATTCAGAGTGCAAGGGTCAAGAATATACATCCTCACACTGGCTAATGGCAGAGCTTTGCTAACTACAATGTCAAAGGATTGTCTGAAACCTTTAAACAGACAAAGGAACCTGTTCTGCTGATGGTATATCTTTTTCTCTTCTCCTCAAATAGTTAGTGTTAGCTCAGTTTCATGCCACTACTAAAACTAATTTTCAGTGTCTTTGCAGAAATGAAACTTAACAGGTAAGGAAAAACACTTTGGACTGAGGCTTCTGAGTTGAGAAGAAGTGAATAAATTCTGTCTTTGAGGATAAAGTAGACTCAATAAATATAACAAGTGGATTTTGGCTAGAAGAAGCAAGCTAGGATTGTTGTAGAGTTCGGAGCAAGCCACAAAACAAAGACAAGAGAAATGGTTGCAGTCATATGTCTTCAGTGCTGCTGAAGTCATTAATTGCACATCCATGCTTTATAGTCAGTTTGATTTTCAATCATGAAATGATTTCTCTAAGGACCTGATTTTTTTTTTTTGGAGAATTATTTGTTCTTAGTAAGATCATTTACTTAAATATAGATTTATGTGCAGATTACTACAGTGGGAAAATATTAACTGTGCACAAATATTTGATCCCCCAATTTAAAGAATTTGCATTCAAATTTTAGGTATAACATAGACTGTAGAGCTGAGTCAATGCAGGGAGTAATATCAGCAGCATTAGCACAGGATCACTCAGTTATTCTCATAGAGATCTTGAGGGAAAACAGGAGGAGGTAACACTGTATGATGTTAAAACAGGCATACCAAAATGGAGTGACAATGGAAACACTGCTTAAAATGCCACAACTATGCCTATGGTTTCAACCACATTTGAAGTTCTATCCTTAGTGTATTGTATGTGGTGGCAGATAATGATGGCAGTCCAAGTCTGATTAACATCATCAAGAGAAATTAATACAAACATTTTCTAAGCACACTTTTTCATTCTAGAGGGAATCTGTGTACAAATCTGACCCAAACTTATTTTAATGGAATAGCAGCTTTTCTAGTTGCATAGTAGGAATTTCTGTAGTATTTCTCCTTCAGTCCATACTATAGATCTGAGACCTTCAAGCTGTGTTCTGTGTGTCACTAGTAATTATTGTGAAGTGCAGTAAATTGTCTACTTTCAGTTTACTAGTTTACACTAACCTAGTCAAGAAGTATTGGAAAGATCTGATATTTCTATGTAAGCAAACAAAATACTACAAGAGTAGTACAAAAGATAGTCAGGAGCTAATCTAAAAATTAAAAGGATTTTTAAACTAACCTTGGTAGTTCTGCTACCCCAAATTCCAAATAAAATAGTGTTACTATTTTTCTCTTTTCATTTAGCTGGAGAGCTCAAGAATTAAGTTTGAATTATGGTAAGCTAGAAAGTGTTTAAACAATCATAGTAAGAGAGACTACCCAAAAGATGTCCAAGGAGCTAAACAATATAGTAGCCCCAAACAGCTGTAAATATTCACATTAACAACACATAAAGCTTCAATAGGTTTTAAATTTTATTTATTTTGAGAGAGAGAGAAGTTAGGATGAGGGATAGAAATGATGGAAGTTATGTGCCTCAAATCTACTAATTTGAAATCCTGCAAAGGCATTGTTTTGTTTTGATTGGTTTATTTGTTTGTTTATTTTTTTAAAGTCATGTTCAAAGCCATACAGTAATCTGGCTGCTGAGTGCTGAGGTTAGTTGCTCCACAAGAATGATATTAGTGTGACAGTAAGCACTCTCATAGGCATTTGTACCCAAACAATCAGGTACCATATGCAGCTGGAGTCAGTGGAATGCAATTGTCCACTGTTGGTTGCATTCAGTTACCAGTCCTACCTCTCAGTATAACTACACAAATAAGCACATATGCTAGAAAATCAAGTGGATCCTCATTTCTTGAACAAGTGAGCTCTAAAGGTGAAATGGTGTCTCTGATGCAGTTAGTCATCAGATTTGCATTGATTTCTGTAGAACAGGATTTAATAGAGGCATTTGTTTGTAGTCCAGAGGTATGTCAGTAGTCCAGTTATTACCTTGCTTCAACATTCTCAGTAGAGAACTTCCAGTGGATTCTTGGATTTCAGTACCTGATACAATATAGGTGTTCTGTTCTTAGTTCAGAACTGGTCAGCTCTTCACATACTGAAAACTTTGTAGGTGTTTAAGCTGAAGACAGTGTAGGGTTGCTAAGTTATTTAGACTCCTAGTTATTGTCAAAGCATAGAATCAAAACCTTATAGTCTGTAGTTGGCCCCATCCTACAGAAAATGTCAGCTTAATAAAGCAGGTGAATGGCATTCTAGAAATGACTGGCTTTTCCTTGACCCTAGAGTATGCCTGCAGAACTGGGTGAAATGTACATAGTGCAGATAAACCTCATCCTTAATAACTCTTTAGAACTGAGATTATTTTTAATAGTGCTTCATACTGGATGTTTCATACATCTGTACAGTTTGTTACAGTGTGTACTATGTCACATTTCAAATGTAGAAGTGGCTATGCTCTGTTATCATTAGTGCTGCTCCACTGATGTATCAGTAGCTTGGTGTGTAACTGAAACAACATCATTAAAACTTGATCACATCCTTTACTTTTAGCTGAGTTAGTGCTGAAGTGTACAGCAGTTATTTGTTGTACTTAGTGACTGTATCAGTCTGTCTTTACATCACTTGAACACTTTGGTGTTAGAGTTTGGCAAACAATACCTTTCTAAAGCATTGGATGTTAGAATGACATTAAGAAATGTCATGTTATAGGTTTGTTCTATAGGTTTCATTTTGAAATACATATTTTGAATTGCTAACATTAGTCCAGAAACTCATGTATACTGTTGTCCTGAGGCAAGTTTGAAGGGGCAAAAAGTTATTCTGTCTGCAGAGGATGAATTGAACCTGTTACACAAGAAATTGTTGTTTCACTTCAGGGTGGCTTTAAATTTCTTTGGTTTTGTTTGGGTTATTTTTGTTTGTTTGCTTTGTTGTTGGTTTGTGGGTTTTCTTTCCTCAAGCTGACAGTTAATGGTTTTTCAAAGCAAGCATTCTTCTTTGGCTAAGAAAATATTGTGTCTAAAAACCTTGGAGAATGTTCTTACAGAAGGCTGCCAGTAGTACCTGGAACCCTCTGCTCTGTCCATTTGCTGGTAGCAGGGCAGCTGAGGCTGTCACAGTTCATGGGATGTAACTTCTTAGGCTTGGCCTGAAATTTCACAGGGGCATTCTCTTCACATTTGTGGACATAATGTTCATGTAAGTGTTTCCTATGGAGAGAAAGCATTTTTACAGCTAAGTTTCAGTATGTTTCTTCCCCTGGTGGTTTTGAAGCAGTAGGTGGATATATGTGTGCAGACTACTTCCCTCACACAATGTTGTCTTTCAGGTTTTCTAGCTTGAGGGAGACTGTTTATGGCACTTTTTGTCTCCAAGAATGACATGTAAATCATCTTCAAAATTATGAAGGAGCCAGACTAACTGTAAAGAACACAATAGGATAGATCCAAGCAGAAGACAGTTGTTTCTTTCTCATTTGCTACAGTCCATTTAATATGTCAGCCAAACAGAATGAATTATTACATCTCATCTTCCAAGAAATCCAGTGCAAGAAGCTGATCTATAGTTTAACTAAACAAGGGAAGAGATAAGCTATTCACTCTCATTGGAAGCTAGTTAAGAAATTACAATTAAGCAGTTAAATAAACCATGAAGAAGAGAAGCAGAAGGTTTCACAGGACTGTTGTTAAATGTACTTGTAATATGGAAAAAGCAGTGGGGTTGTGTAGTTCTCAGAACAAAATTTCATACCTGAATGACAGCTGGAAGAGACTGAGATCTTTGCTGAATCTAATCTTGATAAACTAACAGCATGATGGCAAATGAATGTCAGTATTGACAAATATAGGAAAGGTTATATTAGAATTAATCATGTAATTAATTTGTTTCTATATTAATGAAATACACAACCCCTTCTCCCTCACTGTAGACAGCTCAGTAAAGACTTCTGATTAGTTTCTGGAGTCACCAGTAAAAGCAAACAAAATATTGGGGAGACAAAAAATGGGATGAATAATAATGCCCAAATGATCATACTGTGTTTAAATCCCAGCTGTATGGGGATGTTGGACAGGGTACATGATCTTTAATTTTGGTCAGCGTGTTTCCTTCCAAAGGTCTGACTGACAAAAAGACCTAGAAGACTTTTAAGGAGAGAAGTCCTTGAACATTTTGAGATTATTAAATAATTCTTTTTTTTTTTTTTTGCTATAACATCTTGTTCATCTTTGCATCTTTAAGAGCAGATACTTGCATTTTAAAAGCTATATGAAGCGAAACCACATGTTTCACTTCACGCTCGGATACTTTCCAGTAAGACTCTCTGTGTGGGATACAGATTTGCTGCCAAACTTCAGTCTTCAGCTTTGAACTTTGTGATATCAAAACATGAACTCATGAGGCCAAAAGAGGGAAATGTGGCCATAGAACTCTCACAGAGAACAAATCACTGCATGTGTACATAACATATCACTCTTATGCAATCCTCAAGCAACCTCCATGAAAATTAACCTGAAAATTTCCATAATTTTCTGACATCAGTTCTGTGGCACTGAATTTCTTTTTAACCACTGCATGAAATATTAGTAACATTTAAATTGTCTTCCTTTATTGTGCATTTACATATGATGTGCTACTACAGTAGTGGTGTTGCTCTTCAGCAATGCACTTTGAATGCAGGACTCATGTGGTGCTTAGTTAGAAACTATCTACAGAGTAAATTGTTTAAGGTGACAGGCATGGCTCCTGTTTTACCTGAACTGCTTTTTATTTCTAAGTAATAAGTATTTAATGTGCTATATTATTTAAAGTAAAAAAAATTGCATAAAAAAATGATGAAGCCTTGTTCTGAGCAGCTGTTTTGCTTTCTAGCATGTGCTATAATTATACTGATGGCAATGATAATGCTCCTTTTAAATGTGGTTTGTGGTTCTGTGTATCCCACTCACTTTACCAGGGAAAACAAGTCCCATTTTTAAGCACCTGAAAGCCAATATTCATTTCACATTTTCTCTTTTCTTTTCCCCTTCTCATGGCTCTACAGAAATTTATGATGAAGGTAAGCAAGTTAAACACTTGGTATTATACTTTCTCTGAATTCCTACAACTTAATTGAATTCATTCTTTTTCTTTATTTTTAACATCAGCATAAAGCTTGCCTTCACTAAAATAGCACATACAGAATTTTGTAAAAATTTGGATTTAAAAACCACAGTGACTCTAGCTTGCACTGGAGTTATGATTTATTTAGATCATGAAGGACCAAAGACAGACACCTTTGTTGAACAAGGACTCTGGGCTGGCTTCTCTAATTCTCAGTTCATCTCTACCCTTTCAGTAAGAATGCTTGAGAAAATTTCAGTAAGAAATCTTGAGACAATGAAGTTTGGGAAGTGGGGACAGCACTCTGTTTCTTCTGCCATGAGAATACTCTTGTGATAGCATGATGTCCAAGGTGGGCTGGGAGCCCTTGGGCTGGGGGGTCACTGGCCCTTTGCTTCCTCAGTCCAGTAAGCAGGTGCAGGAGCTCTGTTTCTCAGTGCTTTCATATAATAAAATAAAACTTTATTAAGATTATGACAAGGCACTCAGTGAACCTGCAAACTTTTTGAATAACTGACATTTGAATAATTAGCTGTAATTTTAGCCAAGATGTGTTGGTTATCCATTTTCTGCTTTTCCCTTAAATTATCATTGTCTATTCCCAATTCATCTTCTAAAATGATTTGTTTACTGATTTTCATTCCCTAAGAGTCTGCTGTTCTATGGGATGGTCTTCATTCATTGTGGCTCTCCAAAAGGGAGGAATTCTGGACTAGATAAACTGTGTTGTTTTGAGGGCTGGATTTAATGATGTCAGAACAATTTTCTTAACAACTCCTCTGCTGATCCATCTTTTCTTCCCACTTGGCTGTCTGTCTTATTCTTTGTCTGGGAGCTTCTTTCTGAAGTGTCAAGGATGATTCACATTCCTTGTATCATGCAGCAACAGAAGCAGCAGCTTAGGCACAATCCTTAACCTGTGAAAAATGCCTCCCTCCTCCACCTATTTAGCTATAAAATAACCAGGAATATTTTTATTAATTCCTTCTATCTCCTATGCAGCAAAGGAGGAGGAGTATGTGGGAAGAAAAATCTTGACTAGGCTAAGGGAGAAATGAGAAATTTTATCCTCTTGCATAATTTTTCTCCAAACTGCTGAAAGTGCTTGAAAGTAGGAGTTTTTAGTAGAAGTATTGCCTCAACTATAAATATAAATGTTTGTTTTACATAGTAGGCTGGAAAGAGATAATCAACATTACTTATTTTCACTGTTATATCTGCTTTTCATTGATGTGATATTTCCCATTGCTGGGAAAGTGGTAAAATAAATGTAATGTTGGAAATACTAATTATGAGGTATGTTTGAAGTGCTTCTAATTATGTGGTTATTTATTCTAACTTCCTGGTAGGTCAATATTAGCAAAACTGGGATCATTTAGCATTGTTTTCACACAAATGTTTATCATCATTACCAATGGTGTCAATCTTTTTAATATAGGTAGTAAAAATATTTCTGTGTTCTCAACTGAATAAGGCATGCTCATGATTTTGATTGGTCAGTTGATTTATCCAGGTTCATGGGGTTTTTTTGGTGATATCTATATAAAATGTAATTACACATTGTAATGCAGCTTTTAAAGCAAGCTGTCTTTAGGAAGCCCATAGTTTAGCTAAACTCTCTTTTCTTCTTTGGCTTACCATGACACAAAATAGGAAGTGACTGCTGATCAAATCCACAAAAGGAGTTTGTTTTATTTCTTTTTTCTTTTTGATCACAGTGGCCACTATTATCTGAGAGTAGTTATCAGCAGAGTCATCAACTATACTAATCTACATACCTGAATTTTTGCAGCACATGCTGTTTTGTAGTGAATTTCATGAAAAGTCAATCAAATAGTGATTTAAAAGTAAAATGTAAAGACTAGAATATGTATAGCATTTATAATGTCTTGATAGGTCCTACTTCTTTATTGGTCCACTGTATACAATTGTATAATTGAGACAACTGATGAAGTTTTAAGACTGCATTGAATTTGCCCTTTAGTTTTGCTGTTACTTGACATGAGTGGGGTAAAGGAATATTACCACAATGCCACATGTCTGTGAATGCTTTACTTTGCATCTTTAAATTCTAAGCAACTAAATGCTGTGGGTTTGGGGGCCAAGCACTGGAAATGGAAACTGAAGAACACAGTAATTGCAGAAATGTCTCATTAGCACTTTTTGGTTTTGATAGAAGAGTTCAAGGCCTCTGGGCCTGGGTGCTGTTCCTTTGGAAAGGAAGTTCTGTCTTTTTTTCTGTCAAGATTTTTAAAGAAAACAGATACTTTTGTGAGCCAGAAGAATATGTAAAACTCCTTGGCTCATACTCTCTAGCTTTGTTTGTATTTTGTAACACTTTTGTTACTTTGTCTGTAACACTGTTCCATTATGTTGCAGCTTTAAGATGCTGTTAGCATTTTAAGTCTGTGACAGCAACGAATTCAGTGAGCTTTGATTTCCCAGTTGGGTTTGGCAGTTGAGTGTTAACTTAGCCTTTGCTTGAGAGGCTTGCTCGATTTTAATTTAGTGTCAATACTAGGTGCTTTAAAGGACATTGCTTTACTCCAGCATACATATGAAATAGCCACTGAAAGTTATTTTTGAAACTTTTAACATTATCTTGCAGTATTTGCCTTGGGAAACATTTATGAAGAAAAACAGGAAGCATGCTGCTTCTTTGCTGTACTGCTACTCTCACATGTTAAACTTTTCAGTGCCATGAAAGCAGTTTAGTACTTTTTTAGAAACCCATTCAGAGCAATATTGAGTGGTCTTGAGTTCCATCTAGACTATTTGGGCTGGTGTTTCCTGTGGCTGGGTCTGAGGCACAGAGGAAACACCAGGTTAAGCATCTGATTGCAATTAGGTCATAATTTACCATTACTGTAAATTACATAGACTGCACTTTTGAAGGATTTACTACTGATGTCTTGGAGCTTGCTTTTCAATTTTTATTTTTTTTAGGTCAAAAAACTTTAAAAACCCCCTATCAAAGCTATACTTTCTTACAATCTAGTCTTTGAACTGTCATTTTCCCTGTAGCATGTGCCACTAACTCCATTATGCTGTTACAGGTTCATTATGAAACAGGCCAGGAAAAAGCCATTACATTGTTCCTGAAAACTTGCTGTTGTATGATTTTCTAGAGCAGGTGCCTCAGTTCCTGTGTTCTTGTGACACATTTTTTAAATTGCTTTCTTGGGTGACTAGAGTTGTCTGAATAGCCACATTCTAAATGCAGTTGTGGTGAGGCTTTCTCAAGCATTAGGTTTCTAAATAACGATGATGTTGCAAAAGCTGTGTCTGTACACACACAAACCACTGACATAACTATCCTTTTAAGTACATACTTTCATATGTTTGTCTTTCTTTAGTAGCTCCCTGAAGCTCATAGCTTTTCCCCTTTTCATACACTTGGAATTGTGTAGACCTGTGAAGAAAATCAGCAAAGAAACATCAGCATTTGCTTGCAGTACAGTACATATTGGTCTAAGAAATGCTTTCTTTAGTAGAAATAAGGCTGTTCTTTTGAAAAGAGTGGGAAGGTAATGGCTGTTTAACTCAAAATCTCCTTGGATGCCACAGGGCTATTCCTCAGTCTTTAAAAATTCTCATCCTAACTGAGGTTCCCAGAAGCAGAAATAGCTCCAAAACACTTGTTCAATGTTGTCAGGAGTAATTTCCTGCAGCTTTTCTTGTGTGGCCACATGTGAAGCAGTGCAGCCATAGGCACAGTGGTGCAAGTGCTACTGTGTGAATTGATGCCAACGAAATACCTGTTTTAAGCTGTCAGATGATTACATGTCTGTACCTGTGATGGTTGTGTATGTACAAAATTGTACAGCTATAAAGGGTTTGCTGAGTCATGTATACCATAGCTTACTGAAGGATTTGGCTTTAAAGGGTTTGTTGAGTCATGTATAACATAGCTTACTGAAGGATTCTTGTTCACAGAAATATAGATACTTTTTTTGTTCAATCTTATAAACATTTCATCTTATGCTGTTTCCATCATTTGGATGTTTTGTTAGATAGTTTGTAAGTTGTGATTTTTTAGGTTCTTTTTTGGCATTTTAACCCTTTTCTCTTAAGAAAACAAGGAAAATAAATATGTTTCAGTTTTAACATATTTTCCTTCAGTATTTTTTTTTTTTTCTAGGATAACACTGCTTACATCAGAATATGCAGCTCAGATCTTAGTAGTCTATTCTCATTGCCTGGTCTAACTATGTGTTGAACTTCAAAGCTGTTTATATATTTTGAATACTAATTTCTTCAGCTGTAGTTGTTGTTGAGATATTCTAAATTGCCTTTGCTTTGACAAACCTTTGGCAAACCCTCAGCAAGTTTGCTGGTGACAGAAAACAGGGAGGAGTGGCTAACACACCAGAAGGTTGTGCTGCCATCCAGCATGACCTGGACAGGCTGGAGTGCTGGGCAGGGAAAAACCTTGTGAAATTCAACAAGGGCAAGTGTAGGGTAATGCACCTGGAGAGGAATAACTACATGTATCAGTATAGGTTAGGGACTGTTTTGCTGTAAAGCAGCTCTGTGAAAAGAGACCTGGGAGTCCTGGTGGACAACAGGATGACCATGAGCCATCAATGTGATCCTATGATCCTATGAATGTGCCCTTGTGTTCAAGAAAGCCAATGACTTTCTGGGGTATATCAAGAAAAGTGTGGCCAGCAGGTTGAGTGAAGTTATCCTCCCCCTCTCCTCTGCCCTTGTGAGGTGACATTTAGAGTACTGTGCCCAGTTCTGGTCTCCCCTGTTCAAGAAAAACAGGAACTTCTGGAGAGGGTACAGAAAAGGGATACAAAAATGATTAGTGGACTAGAACATATCTCCTGTGATGAGAGGCTGAAAGAGCTGGGGCTGTTTAGCCTAGAGAAGAGAAGACTGAGGAGGGATCTTATCAATGCTTACAAAAACTTAATGGGTGGGTGTCAGGAGGGATGGGGCCAGTCTTTTTTCAGTGGTGCCCAGTGACAGGACAAGAGGTAATGGGCACAAACTGGAACATAGTAAGTAAGGAGGAACTTCTTTACTTTAAGAGTGGTGGAGCACTGGATCATGCTGTCTAGGGAGGTGGAAAGGTCTCTCTCTGGAGACACTTAAAACCTGCCTGAACACCATCCTGTGCAACCTGCTCTAGGTGAACCTGCTCTGACAGGAGGGCTGGACTAGATGATCTCCAGAGGCCCATTCAAACCCTTAATATTCTGTGATTCTGTCTAACTGTTTTTGGCTAATGAGTTGGCTCCAAATGAATCATGTATTCCAACTGATTGGACTAGAGTTGGGCAATTTGTATGATGTTTTCACAAGTGGTGTGAATTTTCCTGACATGCTTTGGATCTCTATTGACTGTAGTGTTTACCAGTTGTGAAGTCTCTTCAAGTCTTATTCTGAGTCCCAGATTCTGGGGAGAAGAAAATGAGAAGAGTTTTTTTGCATTCATATGGTTGATACTCCTCAATGGTATAGCTTGTAGAACTTCATTGGGAAAATTCTTCTTTGAACATGGATTTTTTTTTTTCTCCAGCCTGATTTTATTAAAGGCACATATTGCCCAACTTAGAAATTACTCTGAAAGTTGGAAATTAAAAACATAAAGCAAGTAAGACTCATGATAAGTAATGTTGTTAGAAACTTCCTTACATTACAATGCTATTCACATAGTTGTGCAAAAATCTGTGGGTATTACAACAGATTGAATTAGACAGGATTGTGGCTTCCAAGAAGTTTTACTTGTGTCTTCTAAAATGTTATGTGACTATTACTAGAGGGTTGGTAAAAGCTCAGTGGAACACCTCATCTTGGGATGTTGCATCTTTGCCATAGAAGTAGAATTGTTAACTTGTTTTTTTCTTTTTTTTTAACATGGAAATTTTACAGTTCTCTGCAACATTCTAGGTAGGAATGAATTATTTTGAAAATCAAGGACTCCTTCTGTAAACAATCATGGCCCAGCAGCTACTTACTATACAGTTTCTGAGATGAAAAAAAAATGCTGAGTATTTAGTTATGAGATGAGGCTTTAAAATAGGAAATTAACTTATAGGTATATACATAGCTTGGAAGGCAGGCTCCAAATTGGAAGGCATTCATAGTACCAGGTTTCTTTTCCAGGCTGTCCTGTTGTTTTCTTATTCTTGTGAAAAACGGTTACAATTTCTTGGGATAAAGGTGAATTTTATTACTTTAATTTTCTTTCACTCAAGGTTTATGCTGTATTTCTTAAGAGGTTTGTATACTTGGGCATAATTTCTGAATTTTCAGGACACACAAAACCTGTTGAGGTAGCTTGGATGTTTTTGTGCACTTACCTGACCTAGCAGATACAGAGTTTTGTCTGATAGTATTTAAACACTGTGTGACAAGCAGTCTGGAGGCTAATGATCTTCCATGTGGTTGATACATCATTAATATTTTATGGTAAAAGAGGGACAATATTCAGATGCCCTCTCTGCATACCTTCTGTATAGAAAAGTGTATAATTTGGAGGGAAAATGGGTGAGTATAAACAGATTTAACAATACCTAAGGATGTAGAGGGTAATATGACATGCCTCAAAGCTTCTTATCACTAGAGGCTACCTGCTTTCAGCCCAAGGAAGAAGGATCCAAGCTTCTAGAGTATATTTTATACCAAATAGGTATAAAGTATGGCTCAAAGTACACCATTTTCCCTGATCAGTGTATTGAGGAATTCTAACAGAAAAAGTCAGTAGATTCTAGATTTACCTGTCCAAATTCTACCTTAGATCTGTCCCAAAGACTTGAAAGGTCAATGTATTAACCCGAACTCTTAAGAGGCTGTCAAAACTAGAGCATATGTTCATAAAACTGCCTTCTTGAACTAATCCATGAATAGCATTTTATCAGGAAATTGGCTTCTCTGTCACAGATTGTTCAAAGATGATGAGGATTTCTTTTCTCACTCAAATGGACTCATTTTATTCCAACATATCAGTATAACACTTTCTCTTTATCTTTCAGTCTGCACAAGGTGGTGGCCATCGAACACTACTCTATGGGCATGCAATCTTGTTGCGCCATTCCTACAGCGGCATGGTATGTAACAGGAGTTCAGAGCAGCAATGATTTCTTATTTGTATGAAAATGATGTTTGAAAGTGCCCAGACTATTATCATTTACTGATGTCTGGAGAATTATTCACATCAAAAAGGAATTTTATCTGTGGGTAATGGAAACCTTTGTGAAGGGTAGATGCTTGGAAGCATAAAATCGAGTTGGTCGTATCTGGGTAAGTGCTAAAACTAAGTCTAGCTTTGCAGTGACGAGTTCTCCCTTTGTCAGTCTATTTTGAGTTGGTGGTTTCTCATTTCTTTTCCCTTGGGTATTGCATATTGCATAAGCTGTGACTGAATTCTGCAGCTGGCAACGTGAACATATGTTGGAGCCTGAGTGGAAAAGGAAATTCCTTCTTGCTCATATTTTGGACAGAAGCCTTTCTCTTCAGTTCTCTGGTGAATTATTCCAAACTGTTCCATTATTCCAAAATGTTCCAAACTCCTTAACTACAAGTGAGACTTCGTGGAGCTGAAAACCAATGCAACCAACTTTATTCCCACTCTTCCTATTCCTTACTGAGTGCAAAGATAACTTGGATAGACTGAGAGGTTATTTTAGAACATACATCTTTGTCAAGTCTCCTAGAGTGCCATTCAGTTTATGAAGCATGTACATTCTTGATAGTAAGTAGTAGGAATAATTTAGGAATAGTAATCCTGTGTTACTAGGTTGAAGGCTTTTTATATTTGAGTGGATTTTCAGTTGTGAGCAGGATTAGTAATACATGCTATTTTTTACAATTTTGTTTTCATAGTATCTATGCTGCCTCTCTACATCTCGATCTTCAATGGATAAGCTGGCATTTGATGTAGGATTGCAAGAGGACACAACAGGTAAGCAGAAGTTTAAAAGTTTAAAAGACTATGTAATGAAGAACAATTTCAGTCTAAAAATCAGAATAGAGACCTATAAATACACATAAATCATGTAAAAATTAAGGCTCGTTTAAGGACTAAAGAAACAAAACTTAACTCTGTGTTTTACACATTCAGTATCTTCACATTTTCTAATAGATTATGTAATTTATTTTCTATGAGATATAAACAGTATCACAGAATTATCAAGGTTGGAAGAGACTTCTAAGACCATCAAGTCCAACTGTCAAGCTATCACCATCAGCCATTATACTGTGTCCCTAAGACTAAAAGACATCTCTAAGTACCTCGTCTATGTGCTTTTTTTTAACACCTCCAGGGATGATAGCTCCACTGCTTCCCTGGCCAGCCTGTTCCAATGCCTAACAAATCTTTTGGTGAAGAAGTTTTTCCTGATATCTGATCTAAACCTCCCCTGATGCAGCTTGAGGCCATTTCCTCTCATTCTCTCATGGGTAGCCCAAAAGAAGAGACTGATCCCCATCTCGCTACAACCTCCCTTCAAGTGGTTTTAGAGAGAGAGAAGGTCTCCCCTGAGCTTCCTCTTCCTGAGACTAAACAACCCCAGTTCCCTCAGCCGTTCCTCATAAAAGACTTGTTCTCCAGACCCCTCACTAGCCTTGTTGCCCTCCTCTGAACATGCTCCAATGCCTCTGTCTTGCAGTGAGGTGCCCAAAACTGAACACAGTACTAGAGGTGTGGCCTCAGCAGTGCCGAGTATAGGGGGATGTCACCTCCCTGGTCCTGCTGGCCACACTGTTGCTGATACAGGCCAGGATGCTGTTGGCCTTCTTGACCACCTTGGGCACGCTGCTGGCTCATTTTCAGCTGGCTGTTTACTAGCACCCCCAGGTCCTTCTCTGCCAGGCAGCATTCCAGCCTCTGATCCCCCAGCCTATAGCATTGCATGGGGCTGTTGTGACCAAAATGTGGAACCTGACACCTGGCTTTGTTAAAGTTCATCCTATTGGCCTTCACCCACTGATCCAAATTTATATGTAAATATAAACTTACAATATTGAATATAAGTAAAAGAATACTCTTAAGTTGTTATTCCTGTAGAAGCCTTCTGCTGAATTCTTTTTTAATTTCTATTATCTGAAATATTCTACTAAAATTTTAGATCTGCTAGTGATTTGTATTTGTTTTTATTTTTAAGACTGATACAGCTTATAATGCCATAAGTTTGGTGTAATTGTTTAATCAGAAATAATGCTTGCTTGTTTTTCAAAGCCTTGCTGAAGCTAGGAATAATAACAGTAATAACAGAAAAAATTGAACAGTTCCAAGGTCAAAGAGACTTTTTCTGACAAGCATGCTTTTCATTCAAGGTCTATACCTGAAAGCAAAGTTTAGCATGGGAACAGAATTTGTGACTTTAACACTCATAAATATTCTGGGGAATTAGAAACACTAGCAGTCAGTAGAGGAACATAACTGAATTTGGATTTATGAGGTCTTTCAAATATTATTTTAAGTAATATTATAGATGCTTATTTTTATTGCTGTTAGTGGTGGGTTAATCCACTTCTTTGTCCTAATTCTTGGAGGAATATTCTTCAATGTCTTTCCCAGAACCTGGAACAAAGGTGACAGGGAAGCTCTTTAGCAAAAGCATCCTGGACCAGCTTGCCTAGAGAACAGAGAGAGCAGCCTCCTTACTCAGTTTTGGAATCACTGTTCTGCTGCCTTCTGCATATATGTGTTGTTATTTCCAGCCGAATTTCTGACAAGGTGGTTATTCAAAATGCAAGGAAACTTGATTTACCCTACTGAAAATTGGATCAGAACTTTAGGGGACAAATTAATGTGAAAATAATGACCCTGTCATTTTCTTTCTAATTTCTTTGTCTTCTATTACTCAATGGCACAGGTGAGGCATGCTGGTGGACCATCCATCCTGCTTCCAAGCAGCGATCAGAAGGAGAAAAAGTGCGTGTTGGAGATGATCTTATTTTAGTCAGTGTCTCTTCAGAAAGATATCTGGTAAGTTCTGTTAGAATGTATGTATGGTGCTACCTCTACAGGAAACACACTTACTAAAAGTGTTATATTAAAGTCTGATTTACATTTTCACCTCCACAGAAGTAGAGCTTAAGGTGCTCGAACTGGAATTTGATAACTTTTGGTAAACTAACAGAATGAAGCTCTGGAAAGTGTGATGTTAATATGTGACTAATCTAATTGGTGTTAATTTCAATAATGGAATACCATTGGAAAAAATATTAAAAAGAAAATATAGGAAGAAACAAAGTCAGTCCAAATTGCATAATTGAGTTGGTTAGAGTCCCTATGGGTCACTCTCCATTATCTTTGGTAACTCCTGGGGGACAGGAGAGGTGCTTGGGTATTGGATGAAGGCAAATGTCACTCCAGTCTTCACAGAGGGCAAGAAGGAGGAGCCGGGCAACTATAGACCGGTCAGCCTCACCTCCATCCCTGGAAAGGTGATGGAGCACTTTATCCTTGACTCTGTCTCTAGGCATATCAAGGAGAAGGGGGTAATTGGGAGCAGTCAGCATGGGTTTACCAAGGGGAAGTCATCTTTGACCAACCTCATAGCCTTTTATGAGGGCATAACTGGGTGGATAGATGAGGGTAGAGCAGTGGGTGTGGTTTCTCTTGATTTCAGTAAAGTGTTTGACACTGGGGGGAAAAAAAAAAAAGAGGAAAGTAAGAAAATTAGTCTGCTGGAAGTTTCTGTAAAATCATTTCAAGTGATTTAGCAAATGAAGCTACAACTCATAAAGCATCTTTAAAGAGGAAATGTCTTTAGCTTTTTCAAGAGGACTGTGTTAGATCTGCCGGTGACATTAAAGTTTATTCTTTATTACTCACTTATTTTTTATGCTATAAACATTTCTAAGTTTATTATAGTATTTAAAAAAAGAAGTGAAGAGTTAAATAAGGATTAATTTTGGGGTTTTTTTTGATAAAATTGAAAATGTTCTGTCTTCTTCTGGAGACAAAATAATAAGAATGTGATTATTAGGATGTAGTTCTTTGAAATTTGTTGAATAGCTGAATTTGGTTGCTGAAGTTTAATTTTGCTCCAGATTGAGTCTCTGTAGGTGCATGCCTGAAGTCATACTTTCTGCCCTCTAATTAGTAAGTCAGCTCAGCCTTTTATATTACTTAGGGCTTCTGCTTCACCTGTTGCTTCTTAAGGCTGTCATACGTACTTTATACAGCAAGAGACATGACGTTGACCACAGAAACTGATTTTACTTAACAGGTGGTGTTAATGTGTATACTGCATCTTCCATGCAAAGTATCAGTATACTAAAAATAAGTTATATTTTCAGTGTAGAGAAATCACTCAAATCTATGTTGTTGATATTGGAGTCTTAAAATGGCCTAGAACTAGATTTTAGTGAAGAGCTATTAAACCTATTTCAGTTATACAGCTCTAGTTTGGTAGCAAGAAGGAGCAAGGATTTGGCAAATTACTTTTGCTCTTGCAGGGACTCATCCTCATATTTTTATGAGCAGATGTTTTTCCAGACTAAAACAAGAACTAGTGAACTATGTAGCTTCACAATCAGAAAGAACTGTGGTTTTGTTACCTTTTCAGTAGTTATATTAGCACTGTAAAGAAAACAATGATACTTTTATAAGAGTTCCAGTGGTTGAAGGAGACTTAACTAGCCAGTAACCAAACAGTGAATATTTTATTTGAAAGCTATCTCCCCATCTTAAACTGTTTGTCTTACTCCATTAGACCATCTGCAAAATAATTTCAAAGGATGTAACTTTGAAAATAATCACAGTATTTTAATTTTGAGTGCTGTGTCATATTATAGCACCTATTTTCTACAACACAAAGGCATAGAGCCACTGATACCTTTTACAATGGTTAGGACTGTGGAGAGATGAACTTATTAAAACCTTAGGAAAAGACAAGTTTTCTATCAAATGTTGTATGTCAATATGCTGTTATAAATAGGGTTGTAATGTCACCCTTTTATATTGCAGTCTTACCCATGTTTTCAAGCAGCTTGCTAATTCTCTCCAAATGAAGACAAATAAGTTAACAATTCTGGACAAAAATGTGCATGTAAAAATAATAGAGGACTACAGTTCATTCACAGGACATGGCTGTTTCAATCTGTAGTCAGATCTCAGTTTAACTTGTGTAATACAAGGGGAGAGCAGAACTATGTCAGCTTAATAAGTTATTCTAGTTGTCTGAGTCCTGCTGAACTACTTGATTTTCTTTTTTTCCCCATTGGCTTTGTGTGTAGGCAGTAGATTAGTGTTTAGACCTAATTTGGCTGGTAATTGCTATTAAGCATTACAAAAAAGTCAAGACTTTCC
Organism: Galbula dea; assembly: GCA_013399015.1. NCBI lineage: Eukaryota > Metazoa > Chordata > Aves > Piciformes > Galbulidae > Galbula > Galbula dea. Next base: position 1,587,042 of record VWZX01009005.1, read on the forward strand.
TATAGATCCTCTTCCCACACTTTCCATCCAAAAAAGATTTTGGGACAGTTGATTTTATATTCCTGCCCTGAAGACTCATCTTTTTAAAGGCAATGAAAAAGTGTTAAACAGATAGGAAGATTAGTGTTAAAACAGTAAGCTAAATGTTCAGAGATGTGGATTTTGGTGACTTGGTGACTAACAGTAATGTCCCTGGGCAACTCCTTCAGTTGCTTTGACTCTCATTATCCCTACCTATACAATGGGATTTTGCAGGCTTGTTTTTGTGTGTAGATTTTTGGAGGAAAAGCACTTACATAAGTGCTTGTGGCATTATATAACATGCAAGCTGTGCTATTGCCAGATCCTTCAGAGTGGAAACTTGGCTCTGCTGAACCCTGTTAGCATAGAGAAAGAGATGTTCTGCTGGAAGTATTGCTACCATTTAAGTTCAAGTCAGAGTTGCTCTGTTTCCTTTCTTGAGGCATCTCAGCATGATCAACAGATGTAGTATTTCCAACATGTTTTCCTGTCTTGTCTCTGTTGTACACCTGTGCTGAGGTTTGCCTATGCCTATTGTTAATTATAGATCATGATTTCTTTCAAAATTGCCAGTTTTCAATAGCTTAGAAATTTAATTGTCATTTCTTTCAAATTGAGGAAGCTTCTGGGTAATTTAGTCTTTTAAACAAAATTCAAGATATATTATTGAGTCAGGAAGTTGAAATACAAAATGCATAAATGAAGGTAAAAATGAGAATTAATATCAATGAGGTCAATGTTACTCTGGCTGTTGAGATAGGAAAGAGGAAATCTGCAGTGCACAGATTTCAGCATAATGCAACCATTTCTGCTCTGTGATATGTATGTACTTACTGACTTTCTGTCCTGTAATGCTGATCTGCAGATGCATTATGCAAATCTGTGACAAGCCTTGAGGTTTTTTTCCTTTCTTTTTATCAGTCAGATTTTGTTTTCCAGTTCATCCAAAGCAGGTCAGATGTCACTGAGCTTGAGGACAAGGAATTAAAAAGAATAAATTCACATCATTAAGGAAATTTGTCTCATTTTTCTGAACATGTTGATCATCCTTCACTTTATAACAAACAAAAAAGATTAGAGTGTTCCTGATAACACAGGTGTTCTTTTTGCTGACTCTCAGAAAAATAAATGGGCAAATAAGGTAACATGCCTCCACTTGCTTAAGCTTAACAAAGACACATTCTCCTGAAACCTAGGAAAGATTTTTAATATTTCTTCCAGTGGCTAAAAATATGACATTGTCTATTTTGCATAATATAAACCTCTTGCAAACACCTCATGTGTGTTAATGAGCTGTTTAAAATTCCTCTACAGTGAATAATTAAATACTCCCCACCCTGCTGGAACCAGAAATACCTGGCAGTGGTTGGCTCAAGGCAGGGATGAAGTCAGACACTGTATTGACAGCTGAGAACTCAGTGTTTTATGTGCTGCTGGTGATCTGCTGTCATAGAAGATATGTGGAGGAGGAAGCTATGAGAAAATAGAAGGAACAAAAGGCAGGTGGTATAACAGGGACAGGAGCCTGGGACTGGAGTGAGAAGGAGGGAAAACTGAGTGGGTTTGATGACTGGCTGAGAAGATTGGCAGGTGAAGGCAGGCAGATAGTAAGGGACTGACAAATCATGCAGGACAAGAACATTAAAACTGTATATAATGCAGCCTACAGTGGGAAATAAACAGGTCCCTGTGACCTTAACTTGGGCATCCTTGGTAAATGAAAATTTCTTAATGTAAACTATATACCTCCACACCCCACTGGAAAATGAACTAAAATGCTGCTCCTTTGGGTTTTTGAGAACATAAATTAATTAATTGTTGTGGTTCGTGAAATGATGTAATTGTCAGTAGCAAGAGAAAAGTCTATAAGGAAATTAATTTTCTGTTCAAAGCTTTGAAGAACTGACTATGTTGAATAAAGCATGAGTGCAAACTGAAGATTGGGGAGGAAACAAAGCACTGAGCAGCTGTTGAAGAAGGGAGCTCCTTTATTATGTATATACGAGACAGCACTTGTGGAATAAAAATGTACAGGATGATGCCATTGAGGACAGTAGTATGATTCACTCTCCAGAGGCCATTCTTTTGTCATAGGCTACTTTGACATTTCCTAGCTTTTGATACTTGCTTCTGTAAAATTAATATTTTGCTAATGAAGCTCTTGTGTCTAGTCATACTAAATGATAATAATTTGGAAACACAGTAGTTGATGTGCTTCATGCTTTTTGTGGCAATAGCACAGAAGAAAAGCTGATATAAAGGGAGAGAATGCAGACTACCTTTATCTATCCTCTGTGGGATCCTTATGCTTTCCTGCAATGCATCTGTGATTACCTGCTCTCAGCTATGTGATAGTGAACTAGATGATTCTTGATGGCAATTTGTGTGTATCTCTGGGTTTCAGCTACTTCTCTCCCTTTGCTGATAGAGAAATGCATATATGCATAATGCATTACAGACAGAGACCAGTACTGCTGTATAAGCAGTTCATGGCCAGTAGTTTAAAATACAGTTTTGATAAAATGTCTAAATGTTAGTGCACTTGAAAAAATATCACCTGGTAGGATAAACAGTATGCTTTAAAGCAGCTGGTTCTTTAGAGAATACTTAGTTCCATAATCTTTGATAACATGATGTTGTTTGGCACTAACAATTTAGCTATGGAACTGGTGATGTGGGACAAAGGATTTTGCATGGATGTGATTTTTATATATGCTTTGAGGCTAGAATTTCTGAAACAATAATGTCACTGAACTAGTTGGAATGCACATGCACTCATGAAGAATTCTGAGAAGAGAAAACGTGTGGTACTCACTGTAAACACCTGCAACACTGGCAGAAGATAGTAGCAAGTAAAAGAAAGGCATCTATTGAATGCTCAAGGAAGCAAGCCTTTTAGGGAAGATCATTTCAGGTTTGCTTGACTCATGAAAACTTTGTGTAAGAATGTAATTTGGGAACTCCCTTAAGTGCCTTACAAAGTCAGTTACTTGGTTACTTGCTTTCTTTGATCTACTAGCAGTTTTAGGAAGCTAGTGGTCCCACAACATTTAATAACCAGCTCCTCAGAGGGTTTGCTACAGTCTAAGAACATTCTGCCATTTGTGTATGTCCCTTTGAGGCAAATATGCTGTTACTATTCTAACCTTCTTTCTAATGTCCCTTGAAGAGTATCCAAGTCTGACTTTGTGTTCAGTTATACTGTCAGTAGGAATAATTTGTGTATGAAAGAAACAACAGAATGTTTGATACTATTACTGTACACTGCAATGAGATTTTTAATTAACCCCAAATGAAAGCCTCTCTCTTTCCTGCTTTTAGCATCTCTCTTATGGCAATGGTAGCTTACATGTTGATGCAGCCTTCCAGCAGACACTCTGGAGTGTAGCCCCAATCAGTTCAGGAAGTGAAGTTGCCCAAGGTGAGATTGACTCAACCTTAACTGTTAAAAGTATTATTGTAAATTAAATATATGAAAAAAATTAAACTAAATCAAAATTAAAAATTAAATTAAATCAAAATGGTCAAATGGAAAAGAAGACTCTCACACTTTTTCTGTTATAATCTGGGAGGGGAGTACTTGGTTCCTTGTCCCTTCAGTCTTTCTGAGTTGCATTAAGTCTGTAGAATGGTCTGGTTGTGGCACTGTTTCTCCTGATCCACACTTTTCTACTTGCTGACTCAGAGGTTTTCTCACTTGGCAATGTTCAGCTGGCTCCCCAGGGTATGAAGTATCTTCCCCTTTTGACTATCTTTTTAAAATAACATAATATGCCAACAGAAAAAAATAAAACTGATAGGTTTTATTACAGTTTGAACTATAGTTTGACATGTTGCTGCATTCAGACAAATGCACTTGATTTTCTCCCTTTATTCAAGGATATCTGATAGGAGGAGATGTGCTGAGGTTATTGCATGGTCACATTGATGAATGTTTGACAGTCCCTTCGGGTGAACATGGAGAAGAACAGAGAAGGTAGGTTTCCAGCTTATAACAGAATAATAATGAATGTTGCTGAATCAATATTAGGTGTCACTGATAGTGCAGATTTTTGAAGGATATTGTGATGAGATGTTTTACTCCAGAAGGAATATTGTTAAGATGAACTTTAGACATAAGCCTCTTCCATTTTTGTTTCAATATTCTCCAAGTCTGATTTCACTTACCAGGTTTAAAAGCAATACTGATTTTTAAAAAGTTACTCTTGAATTTTCTGACTTAAAACCACTGTGAATGAAATGTGTTGGTTTCTGTATTCCTGTGGTTTTCTGTAATCAAAAATTTTCCTCAGGACAGGATATATTAAGATTATTGCCCAGTCCTTCGAGTCCACTAATCTGGATATTGATTTCAGGGGTACCTGTCATGGTACTTGAGAACTTAATTTATGGTTGTTTTGTTGATTAAAAGAATCCTGGACTTGAAGTGGAGAAGTGATGACAGCTTGCTATATGTCTGTCATTTAACTTATAAATCCAAACAGTGAGAAGACTAGCACTGAAAGTGGCATATCTCAGTGGAGTAATTACCTGAGTGAATCAAAGTCCTGCTTATTTGCTCTAAAATATACCTTAAGCTTCTTTTTGGTAGGGTAGCATCATATGATTTAATTCTACCTTCAGGCAGAAGATTACTAAATAATACTCTTGATTTTAGAATAGTTTATTTAATGCAGCATATTGGATGGCTTCATTTCCATGACAAAGAAAGGGCTATTCATTCATTTCAAAATGAATTCTATTGGTTTGCAAATAGAAATGTATTTTTATTCTACTTTATTCTTATCTGTAGATATAAGAACCAGACACTGGAAGCTCTCTTAAAATATAGCAAAAATTTTGTAGGAATTTTAAAATATTAAGGAGAAAACTTCTGTGTTTTCTTATACACCTGCTAACCAACCCTTCCTGGCTATTTCAGAAAGTCGTAAAATAAGTTTTATTCTGTCACCTAGTATCTAATCCTGGACACGAATAAGTTGTTTTGATATGAAGGATCCTCCTAGGCAGTTTCAAACAGTAGCTGCTGTTTTTCTCTATTCTTAGAACACTTATACAGTTACATAATTTGAATATAAAAACATTTCAAAGATTGCCAGAAGTCCAAAATAAAAGGCATATTCATGAGCTGTTTATACTCTTGTGGAACAGCATTTAGCAGAGTGGAGGCTTATGATAAAGTGACAGTGCAGGTACTGTATTCATGATTACAGTACCTAACAATGCTTCCTCTGAGGCAAGGTCATCCAGATCTGTGCTGGAAGAGGCCTAGTACAGTGGCAGAAATAGTCACATAAAAAGCTTATAAAATTTTATTGTGTGTCTCAATTATTTCTGAATATTTACTGTGTTTCTTTGCTCAGTTGTTGAGCTTGTGTGTCTCCATGTTGTCCTTAAATTATACTACCATGAATGTAGGGTGGAATCATTGTATTTTTGGAAGAGGGGCTTCTGGTATTAAGCGGTGAGATGCAATTGCACAATGAGCAGTGGAAAAAGAGCAACGTTCAGGGACAACTTTTGACACAGGCAAAGCAGATGTCTGCCCTTGTTGAGAGAATGGTTAGAATGATTTTGTTCTCTCCCTGCAACAATAGAGGTCCAGATAGATCCTTTGGCCAGTAATGGAAGACATAATGTTGATTTTGTGTGTGCAGTCCACTCCGTGCTACCATCTGGCCTTGATCCCTCTGAGTCTGGAAGGATGGGGAAGTGTCATGGGGCTGCAGGCTGCTAGAACAGTGGCTCCTCCCTTGCCTTCTCCATCCTGCAGGCAGCTGTGTCTTGTGGTGTCTCAGCAGTAGGTACCCTCTGCCCGGGCAGTGGCAGGTGCAGGCATATGATCCAGGGTAAGCACGGAGACAAAGTGCCTGGGCTAGCTATTACCAAGGCTGCTGTGTCTTGGTACATTTAAATTCCCAGTGAAGATGGTAGCTGGCAGAACTGGTCTGCTGCTGCTATCCAGCTCTATATTTGGTCAACCTTGCTGAGAAATCTTGTCCTTGGTCATGCTGCCTTCACTTGTCTCTTAATGTAACCCCAGTGAGACATTATTCAAAGATTACACCTGTGAATAGTTTAAGATTGCTTAGAGTATTTATGTAGTGGGAGCCTCAGAGAACTGATAAACCAGATTCCTGCAGTAGTAACTCAAGAAAAATAGTAAAACAGGATTTCCTATCCACTTGGAAAATGTACTTATCCTTGGGAAGCTGTTTCAAGCAAATTCTCCCTGAAGTTGCTAAGCTGGTTTGCTTTGTAATAAAAAAAACATTTCAGTTGGAAGCAGTGAAAATAGAGATGTTTGTGGTAATATCTTGATTTACTTGCTGTTACATTAGGAAAAAAAAAAAAGTATTGTTTTTAGAACACCACAGGCAGAGTGGGTATGACCCTGGTAGTTTTAACTCTGACCCAGATAAATAAAATAAAAGGAACACTTAAAAGACTAAGTATGTGCAATTTCACTGAATTAAATAAGATTTAGTACACAGTCTACATTCTAGTTTAGGTATGTTGTTTCTTTAAGGACAGTGTTTAAAGCCTCAGTTATGGAATCATGACATGGTGTTTTTATTGTTTTAAATGCCTTAGTTATCTGCAGCAAGCTAAACCTAATTTGCAGTGTTGTTTCTGTAGCTCTTGCATTCAAACTTCAGAAGCATTTCCAGGTAGATTAAAAAATAAATACAAGTATAGATATACAAGAGAAGGCACAGTATAATCACCTTGGTGTTCTTCTGGTGGTTACTTTGATTTTATTTATCCTCAAAGCCAGGGGAAGCTCTTGCAGCAGTATAATAGCTTAGAGTCTTTATTTGTATGTACTTCTTTCCCTGCATACTTTACCCATGTGGTTTGTGGCCTGGCTTCCCTCATATGAGCTGATAGAAGTGGTCTCTGTTGTGCATATGGGAATGAGGCAGACTCACAAGGGTTTCCTTGTTTTAAGTAATTTTTTCCTTGAAATAAAGTACTGTATAGTCTCTTTGCACACCCTTTTCCTCCTGTTTCAAACATGAGAAATTTCTTAATCATTTTTAATACTTCTTTGTTGGATGGGGAATTGTGTATGATTATGCAGCAGAATATTTAATCACTGTATTAAAGGTGAAAAGCTTTGAAATGCTTTTTTGCTTTCCTTTGCCATCTTTTCTGGTTGAAACTGTGACACTTTTTTTTTTTTTGTTAACCCTTATTTGGTAATTACAGTATTGAATCTTCAAGTGTGAATTTATAATGTCAAAGGAATGGATACATTTATTCTAATTATGATGGAAGTTGGTATTTAGAGCAGGTGTACATTGAAGTGCTACTGTGAAATTGTTTAGCATTGTTTCAGTCTTTTAATTAAAATAATTGAAAGAAATATTCATCATAAATTCAGGCTGTGCAGCAAAGATTTTGGAAGTATTGTAATAAACAAATTGATTTTTTTCACCATCACAAATAAATCAGTCAACAGCCCTCCTTTTCTTCTTGTTCAATTAGGAAAAACTATTGCACATTTTTGATGCTATTATATTATGTGTGTCATTTTGCTTTCCTGTAAAAATATCAGCTATTTATTAATACAGTATTTTGCACAACTACAGGGTTTTGTATTACTTTACATTTTGGGTAGGATTTTTGTTGTTTTTCTGCTCGTGGCTTTGGTTTTGGTTTGTTTTCCACTTAAAATGCCCCAAAACTAATGGCAGATAGCAGTGCAAGTATGTAATCAAATTTATTTGAGAGTTGTTTTTTTTTTGATTGGGTTGTGATGCTTCCTCTTTATTATACCACTGTCATTCATATTCTTTTAGAACTTAGAGTTCACACAGGAGTATGGCTGTGAATATTCATACTTCACAGTGTAGAAGGGGGCCATGAATCTTCCCTTTGCAACTGATTTGCATTTTGATTTGCAATATGTATTTTTAACTAATGACTGGAGTGCAATTTGGAGCCTTCAGAGATATATCATTACAGAAAGAAATTACCTGTGAGAGAGCAAAGTGCTCCTGGCTGTTGCAAAGTATCACTTGAGGGGAAACAGTCTCCAATTTGCCAAACCATCCAGTCAGAATCGGCCTTCATGAGGGAATGTGTACGTGTGTAGGTTAATTCCAGAAGCAGTTTTGTCATTCCTGCTTTTGAGAGGTTTTTTTGGGTTAAACATATTGCTGTAAGACTTTTGTAAATAATCTTGAACTTTTTGTGTTAGTCTCAGAAGTGGGAGGACAGGGTTTTAAAGTGATGAAAGGCAAAATCAAGGTGACAGCCCATCACATCTTCTTTTCCCTTCCCTTTCCATGCCATTCTCTTTAAACAGGTAAAATACTCCTTCATATGGTGCTATGAACCAGTGAGGTCTCTTGTACCCCAGAAAGGCTGGGTCTGGCACATGTAAATGTTTATTTATGACTGAAATGCAAACTCAGAGTTTTCATCCAGTCTGAATCAATAAACTTTCCCCCATGCCCAGAACACTATACAAACTTTGAATAGTAATGGCTGTTCATTTGTGTATAATCCAGGTACCATCTTGTTTATGCCATATTTATGGCACCATGATTCACTCCAAGTTGCTGAGTTTTACTCTCTTATTTCCTTGCTATGGAACATAGGATTTACAGCTTCTTGAATCAGGACTGCTTCAGCAGTATGAAAACCTTGTCATTTAATATAATTTATTGTAACATCATTTAATGCCCATTTGTAGTCAGTGAATTTCACTGAAATGATTGCCCTCTCTCTGCTCAACAATACTTTAATAAAAATAAATGATTCAATAATGATTCTCCTAGGGTTTTAATACACTGTAGTCTGTTTTAAACATATGTAATGAATTCATTATTATAATTGAAGATGAGAGATTCAGATATCAAGCTTTCTTTTTGATTTTTACCATTCCTTTGTCTATGCATCACATTTCAGAAATCACGAAGATGGTGCTAGGGGTACCTAAACTGTCTGTATTAAGAGGAATTAAATAGATGAATGATATAGTCAGGAGAAGAATGATGTTTTAAATTTAACTTAACAATCATAGGTCAGACAAATTGACTTAATTTCACCAAACAATAAACTAGATTAAGGAGTGTAGTAAAGATGAACTGAAAATTCTCAAAGTTTCTGAATGCCATGTAGATATTTTAATCTGAAATAAAAGTGGGCAATTTCCATAAATGTAGGCAATGCAAATAAAGAATTTTGGAAAGAATAGAAAAGAAATGTCAGGAATTAGTGTTACAGTTATGACTCAGAAGGTATGAGGTATCCCTGGGTTTTTAAGGGAAGACTAACACTCATTATGGCTCTTGTCCTCTCTTATTTGTACTTTAGTTGCAGAACCAAAATTTGAGCAAAAGCCTGATGGAAAATGTCTGAGCATAGAAACAGCTGAACGAAAGATTCTTCAGCATTTACAGTTTTACTCTTTTTCATGAAGGTCAATTTGAATAAAAAATAAGATTGACTTTGAATTTCTTTGAACCCTTCTGTGGGAGAGACATGAGACACTTACTAATACCTGTCAGCTGCTCCTAGCACCACAAGCATTGCAGCACATGACTAAGATAATACCTGGAGAAAATACCAGATAACAGATCAAGAAGAGGATTTCATACATGTTTGTATATGTACCCCTAACTTCTTTTGGAATATGGAGCATCTGCCACAGCTTCTATTTATACATAGGTCACAAAGATTCAGTGAGTGGTTCTGTAATTTTAGTGATGAATATTTATATTTTGACTCATTTTTCCCCTGTATAATTTGTCTTCAGTGTTTTGCAATGTCTGGGTGTGTTGATTTTCTTAATACTTTTTAACATATTCCAGGATGAATTTTAACACATCTGTCATTTCACATATTGTTAAGAGTGTTGAGAAGTACATCCTAACTCACTGTTTCTTTTGGTTTTGAACCATCTTATGTGAAGGGTTAAGTGTCAAGAGGATGGGGTCAGGCTCTTCTCGATGAAGCCCAGTGACAGGACGAGGGGCAGTGGCTGCAAGCTGGAGCATAGGAAGTTCTGTGTAAATACAAGAAAAATTTTTTTCCCAGTTGAGGTGCCAGAGCACTGGCACAGACTGCCCAGAGAGGCTGTGGAGTCTCCTTCTCTGGAGATATTCAAAACCCATCTGGATGCGTTTCTGTGTGACCTGGGCTAGGGAGTCCTGCTGTGGCAGGGGGGTTGGACTAGTTATCTTTTGAGGTCCCTTCCAACTCTTAACACTCTGTGATTCTGTGATCTCTTTCAATGCTGGGTTTTCCTCTGTACTAAGCATTCAGTCCCTCAGTATGATATCCACAGGGGGACTTTGGAAGGTAAAGCCTAGTGAGTACTTGATACGTAACTCCAAAATTGTGGTCCTCAAAAAATTGCTTCTAACAAACAATGGGAAATGCCTAAAATTTTAATATTAAATGTTCCTTAAAGTTATACTTCTGGCTATTTTTGGCAGTGCCTAATCTTGGCTGAAGATCATAACATTTACTCAATCCATAAGCTTTTACAGAATCCTTAAAACTAGGCCGTTCTTTGGCAGCGTTCCCTGACAGGCTTGACCTGACAAGCACAGTGATGGCACTCCTCTGCATAAGTGACTCTTTTATCAGTTCTCCCAAAGGAAAGACCTAGGTTGTTAAATTCTAGCAGTATCTTAGGGCAGATGTAAAAGTGCAGGGAGGAAGCAATCCAACAACAGCGACCTAAATCTATAGAGTGGCAGAGCTTAACACTTACCACATTGATCAGTGTTTACTTTGAAGACTAGCCAGAGAAGGACTTTTGGTGACCATAAATCTAAACCATTTTGTGCATCCAAAATAGATCACTTATCTGTGTGTAGAGTAATGGTGAAAAACAAATTTCCAACTTTTTTTTAAGTTCCACTTGACAATTTCTTAGAAGCACTTCAGTTTCTGGATATATGCAGGAAGTAGAGAGATGAAATAGGAAGCTGGTAACAACTAAGATGTGTGAAAACTGTATCAGCATGGTTGTGAAACTTCGGGTGCTAGGATAAGAAAATACAGCACAAAATAAATGAATTTTCATACTTCAAAGTAGTAAGATGTCTGGTTACACAAATCTTTAGCAGTCACTTGATCTTTGGTTTTTTTGGTTAGAATCTAGAAATGTGGTAATTATAAAGCTATTTTTTTTACTCCTGGATTCTCTATCCATAAGAGGCTAAGAAGGATGTTTAAGCAAACACTGTACAAATCTTGTTATGAATATCACAATAATGGCTGCTGAATATTATTAGAGTAAAATTTGAGTTTCTAAGTCTGAAGCTTTTATTGATAAGAACTGGTTTTGATTCTGATAAACTTTGAATCTGACTGTTGCAATAGTTGTTTTGGCAGTCTTAAAATGTGAGATGCAGTTAAATAAACAAGCAAATAGGATGAATTCTTCCAACAGAGCCAAGCATTTAATCTGTGCCTGTGCTTGGTTTTCAGAACTGTCCATTATGAAGGTGGTGCTGTCTCAATTCATGCTCGTTCCCTTTGGCGACTAGAGACTCTAAGAGTTGCGTAAGTAGAATCTCTCTTAGAAGTAGTAGTCTGTTTGGCAGTTTCCTATAAAACTGATAACTATAAAACCAGACTGATAATACTAAAATCATTCTCAAAAAGGGTTCTATATCCCTTTCATGAAAATTTAAACAGCCTCCTGCAGAGTGTGTGCATTAACACAGATTGCTGTGCCTGCTTTGATTATTGGTTTGAAGTTTTCATCTCTGTCAGTGAATTCACAATTTACATTTTTAACACCTATACATCACCTAATCAGAACTGTTTTCCTTAAAAATAATAATTCATGTGTGCCACCCCCTAGCTTATTAAAAACCATTTGGAAGACTTTGAAAGTAAAGGTATACAGAAAAATTGCTGCCTTGCATTGTGGAAGTGTTGAAATGATAGTAAAGAGTTAATCCTTGTTTTTAATGTAGTTGTATTGTAAACTGCACTTAAATTGTTTTACAGTGTGCACTCATGACAAAATTTCTAGTGACAAATTATTGCCTTCTAGAGATCAGAGCAGGACAGCTTAGGGAAAGGTTAGACTCTGATGATGCTGTTTTCTGCGTGTCCATTTTACTTAATAGGATGATATTAAATGTCATCGATAGGGCAGTGAAATTTTTGCTTTTGACCAAAATTGACCTTAAGATTGCTTCAGTGACAACAATGAAACTGTGAAGATTCTCCAGCTTTTTATTTTCCTTACTGCATGTACTTCCCTGAAAAACAGTGGTACTGGAGCAATGTGGGGATTTGAGAAATTACATGTTTCCGTTAAGATTATTATATATCTTACTTTGACAGGCATTGTATACAAACTTTTGAAGTGTAAACATTTGAACACATATAACTGAGAGAAATTATGATATGCCTGTCAAAACAACTAAGAAAAGATAGAGGTAACCTTTTTTATTAAGGAACAAGACTTTCTTACCAGAAAAAAAAAACAGAAAAAATCCCAAGAATAAAACTCTCTCCTACTAGTTCTCACTTCCCTGTTTTCCTGTATGATATTCTAATATCTATATACATTTATTGCTGAGCTGCAGGCATAGTATTATTCATTCAAGAGCTTCAGTTTGTAATTTACTCTATGCATGCCTGAAGTCCTCTATGACTTCTGTTTCCCAAAAAGGCTTCAGGTATAATACTAATTCTGTTAATTTTATATGCTTCTGAAGGAGTAATTGTTTTGGAACTCCCCTCTTTAGTGGAGAACTCTCATAAAAATTGCCTGGGCAGTCTGCATGTGCTTACTGCCTCTTGGGTTGCTGTGCTGTGGAACACCAGAAACTAATGCTCACCATTGCTTTCTTTCCCTAAAGATGACAGGGATCATATTCTCACATTGAAGAAAGGAACACTTAGTAGCCAGAAATGGCTTCACAAGATACTTTCTGCTCAAAAGGCTTTTCCTATAAGTAAATGTGAACTCTTCTTTATACTCTCCTGCAGGCATGAACTAGGGGCAAGACTCAATTGCACTACATTTATTATTTTGTTTTTCTTATGGTCCATAGCTATTAAGTTGAAGAGAAAATTTAATCAGACTGGAGAAAAGGCAGCTCCCCAGCATGGGTCATAACACGAAAAGTGCAGAGGTGATGTGTTTTACCAGACCTAGCAATGAAATAGCTGAGATTCATGAGTTGACATTTTACATAATTAAGATACTTAAATGTGCTTTTGTGGAGTATTCTGGCTTTGCTGTATAGAAGACAGAAAAAAAGTAATGCATTTCTAAGATATAAAGCTTCCATATTTCCTTCCTCCTCAGTGTTCTTGCCCCTCAACTTAAACAGAAGAGACTATTTAGTTTCCAAATGCAAACAGTTGAGGGAAAAACCTCTTCATTCTTTTGGGCTCTTTAAAACCAATAAGTGAAGAGGTTTAGAAGTTTAATTAGTGAAATGTAAAATATCTTGTTACAGAACAATAACTATAGCAGAAGAGTTCTCCTGAAGAAGAGTTGACTTTTCAGTTTGAAGCAAGAAATTAGGAAACCTACAACCTGTATTTCAGCACGAGGAATTCTTGGGGAGCTTAGAAAATCTTTGCCTTTCTTCCTTCATTTCCTCCTATAGAATATGAAGAATCTGGGCAAGTCTTTGCCAACACCTAAAGTGTGTTGACTGGTGAAAGAAGAGTGCTTTGGGACAGTGAAAAAACCCAGCTGCTAGTAGATGAAATGTTGGAGAGAGAACTGGCAGAGCTAAGCTCTTTGTGTACAGCATGAACCTCCTTTTCTGTAGGTGGTCCATATCTCCTCTCAAGAGTTCAGTCTGAACTGAGGCAATCTGTGCAAAGGAAGAGATCAAGATCATTTATCAGAATGATTTTACAGGAGATAAGCATTTTCTTGCTGATAATACAACATCTAGAATTTTACCTTTCTAAAGTTGGCAGTTTAAAGTATTTGATAATATTTTTGCTAGTAGTTAAAATCTATGTTTTGTTTTAAAAAAACCCAAACAAACACTTCCTATGAACTTTCTTAGGTGGAGTGGCAGCCACATTAGATGGGGACAGCCATTCAGACTAAGACATATAACAACAGGAAAATATCTGAGTCTCCTGGATGACAACAGTCTTCTTCTTACAGACAAAGAGAAAGCAGATGTAAAGTCTACAGCGTTCTGCCTTCGGTGTTCCAAGGTAAGGAATCAGTACAGCATTCATATAACCAGAAGTAATTCCAATTTCTTTAGTGAGCAAGCTTTAGATATTTCCTAGTGCATGAATTATCAGAGCCTTCTACATTTTCATTGATTAAAAAAACCCCACAAAGCATCAGTATAATTAATATCTAGAAAGGTTCCTTTATTATACTTTCCTTCAGTCATTGTATCTGCTACCTAGTTGTTTGTTTGTGGGTTGGTTGCTTGGGGTTTTTCTGTATTGTTTGCCCATTTTTGAACAGTTTCCTCTTTTCTTTTTCCTGATCAACTTCCCTGGTACTTCACTGCTTATATCTGTTGGCTAACATAGGGAAAATTTAGAGTATTGAGGGTTATTTAAATTAAATTGCAAAATCATGATCTCTTTCATCAGATACTTCACTGTAGTCTATTTTGAAGTTACTGTGGTTTGCTTTTTCATTTGTCATCTTCAAAATAAGTATTTCAGGTTCAGAACAGTACTTTGTGTAGTGGGTAAAGAATTTAAAATAGTACTATTATACATTTTTTAATATCCTTTGATTTCACATATTTTTCACCTGCAGCAAGATGTTGCTGGAAATTTTCCAAAAAATAGTGGTGGTGTTTAAAAAATTTGAAAAATATGGTAATAATAAACATAATTATTCAGTAACTTCTCTGTAGCATTTATGTTATATATTTTTATTTATTCCTCCTTGCTTGAGTAAGTAAGAAATTAATATATACCTGAAAGCAGGTATATAGACTTTTGCACTATGATAACAAAGGCTGTAGTTCAAGTGATTTTTTTGAGATCAGTTAAAAAAGCCTTAGAAATACTTAAATATTTTAGGAAAATGCAATGAAACTATGTTGGGGAATTACTGTTGTAGTTACTATAGATCTCAACAGTTATTCTTCTTTGAAGCAAGAGGGCTAATATAATTCATTCACTGATTCTCTAGATGGGAGTCTTCAGTGGGTGTTACTCCAAAAAGAGTGGAAGACTAGACTGTGCTGTATTGGTACATGGATTATTTAGTAAAATAATACTTTAACAGAAGAACTATTAGCAATATAGAGCATATCTTTTTTTGTGTTTTGAGGATTTATGTTTTGAAGTGGTTTTGTTCTACCATGTAAATAAAAGATAACACTTTTTTATTTAGTTGTTAAATGACCAAATCTATTCTGTGCTAAGCAGAGATAAAAAGGCTTTGGGACATGTAGAAACATGTTATTCTTGAAATAACATGAGATTATTTTAAGAAGGGTCTATATTATGGGCATGACACATGGCAGGAGTATATGGTTTGTTCTTTATTGCTGAGGATGAATCCAGTCTCCTACTTAAAACTTCTTACAGGAGTGTCATGTTTCATTTTATTAGGATACAGGAATTAAAATTGAAAATTAAAATTTAGGTGCCTTCCCTCTCTGGAAAAGTGTTAAATATATATTTCAAAGTTACAGAAAGGCTTTTGTAGAGAAAGTAAGCAGCTTTAGGGGTTTATTTTCTTCTAGGCATGTATGGAAAACCATCCCACCTTTCGCTTGTGTGGCTGAGTGTATCTAGCACAAAATAATTACTCCTGGATAAGAGGCAGTCCCTAGTCTCTGTTGAATGCAGAGCATTAACAGCTTGGGCATATGTCAAGTGGCTAGCTCTTTCTTGTAGCAGTTTTAGTCCTTTATTGCCACTGTCATAATTCACCTGAAAAGTAATGAAAGGAAGAATTACGAAGATCTCAGTTGTTCTGTTATGGATATGTTTGCTCTAAATAGTCAAAACCAGACCTGGGGGAAGAATACCCTAAATTGCAGTGTTAGAGACTCAGTTCCTTCAGGCATGTGGGCAGATGACAATTTCAATTTTCAGAAGAAAAGCAGCTTTCATGGTTGCTGACAAAATGTTGAAACTGTATCCCCTTGTAAATCTGAAGATTCAGATGCAAATGTAAACACTCAACATTTATTGTTGGTTTTAACCTTGTTATTTATGAAAGTCTTACTCATAATTTAGAACACAGTGGAGTGCCAGTACTGGATTTAAATATAAGTGAAAGAGAACCAGAAAGCTGAAGTTTTTTTATGAAATGTCTTATCCAGACCCAGAATACTTTTCTCACCTGCTCAAAGACAGACACACATACTTTTGGGTTTTTTCTACCCCATATTACAACATTCTGGTACAGAAGTTGAAAAATTAAATCAGAATCCTCTTACACATTGAAATTCTTTAAGTGCCTCAGCAAAATAAAGGTATGTGAAAGCTTAAAAACATCAAAATCCAAACAACACTCAGAAGATATGGATTTCTGAAGAGCTCAGTCTCTTTACTTTTTTTCTGGGAATTGGGCTTTCTGGTCTGGTTATTATATGTTACCCTAATAATTATCATTAAATGAGAATTACATTAGCCTTTCATGCATCTGAAATTGAGAAAATTCATTTTTTCTCTCTTGTAATCTCACTTCATTCAGCACAGGCTGTCACCAGATATCTACAGTTTGTTCCCCAAACATATGACTCCTACAGATTTGAGTTTGTAGTGATAAGGTTCTAGGATTACGTTGTTTTCCCTCACATGCACCTGGAGCTTTTCTTTGTAAATATGCTGTAGGAAGAATTAGCAGATGGTTCTGTAATGAGGGGTTATGCTAATAGTGTAGTGGGCTGGAAACTTGCATCAGGCTGTGCCTATACCACTTAATACCATTATTTAATGGTGACGTGATGATTCCTGATGTTTTTAGATCCCGAGTTTCACTGATTAACTCCTTTAGGGTAGATAGTGAGACTGATGGGTTATATGTCCTGTCTCAACTTCCTGCTGTTTATTGGCATGAGTCCAGCACTCCATTCAAATCTTCCCCTTTTTACATTTTTTGTGTGTCCTCTTCACTCCTCAAAAAAGCCCAATGTCTTGAAGCTCCCAAATGAATGCTCTAAAGCCTGCTGCTCCCACACCATCCCCCAGATTTCCATTTCTCTCCTACATTTACTCCAACTCTTACTGTATAGTTTCCTGGCTGTTATGTTTATTTTGCAGGAAAGAGCTCAACTGAATGTGATTGAATTTAATCCAGATCTATATGCAGAGTTTTCAGTGTACTTACACTGGGGAGGACAGAGATCTTGTCTGGCAAATTGTAGGCACTGCAGTTTTTATGCTAAGTAAATTTAAAGTTAATTCTAAGTTGAATGAAGGTTTAAATATCAAACCCCTTCATTTTCTGTTAGTTAGATTTTAAAGAAAGTACAGAATTATATTTTAAGAGTTCCTTATGTTATTGACTGTGCTTTACAAGAAATTTTATAAATTCATATATTACTATCTTAAGAAATTAGTTGAAAGGAGGAAAACTTGGAAAAAAGGAAAATCTTACAATTTGGAAACACAGTATGTTCACAGAATCTTTTAGTTATGAAGATAATTCAAATAAAGAGCTTAGAATGAAGCAATATTTTTTTCATATCATAGCAGGACCTAGTTTATTTTTTCTCTCTCATCATTTGTATGCAATGTCTTATTCTGGGTAGCTTTTCAATTTCTAACTATTATCATTATTTGTATTAACTCTTGAAAGAACTGATTGCAACATTTAGAGAAATTATATGAACAAAATGATGAATTAATAATGAGCTAGAAGCCCACAGAAACTCAGTAATTGGCATAAGATGTATTAATAAATTGGTTATTGCCATGTATCCATGGACAAGATTTTAATGTTTTCAGCACTTAAGGAATCAGACATGTGCAAGATACTGAAATTAATGTCTGTATCCAGAAACAGTCTAATAATCTGACTAGATGAGTATGTGGGATGGAATCTCTCTCAACCTTTTCCCTAAATTTTTAACTAGAAGTTACACTGTCACCATTGTTTAATAATTCCATTGAAGAATAATCGTTCTGGATAATTGCCTAATATTCAGTATTTTGGGCAAATATTAACAGATTGGTTATTGTTCTTCTATACATTTTTTTTTCTTTAGGAAAAGTTGGACATAGGAACAAGAAAAGAGGTGGATGGAATGGGAGCACCTGAAATAAAATATGGGGATTCAATCTGCTTCATCCAGCACGTTGATACAGGCCTATGGCTCACGTACCAGTCTGCTGACGCGAAGTCTGTACGAATGGGTTCTGTGCAGAGGATGGTAAGGCTGTCAAATTAAAAAGCATATTGTTCAGTCACCTTAGTAGGGTGAGGGGGAATGAAGGGAACTACAGGAAACAGCTAATTTCAGGGTTTCATGTACTTGAAGCATATTGTTGTTTCATTGTGAAAAGGGGGGTGTTTTGTTGTTGCATATTGAAAAGTCGCTTGGTGTACGGAATTCTTACATTGAGTGCACGAATTAGCCTGTAGACATTAGCCCACAAACATTGATAAATCTAGATATACTTGATGAGAAGCTAAAATACTGGTAATAGGCTGTGTCCAGTGTGCTGTAGTTTGGTTTGAGGAGGCCTTTAGTACAAAGTTTTTTATTTCCACATTGTGAACATACTACCTTTTGGGCTGGAATTTCAAGTCTTGAGCCCTGAGAGATTTCTTCTTTTAAAGAATGACCATGAACAAGCAGAATGCTAGCTCAGCATAATAAAGTATGAAAAAGATTCTTTTACAATTTAACACATCTTCCAGAAGGTACATTTGTGTTAGTGCTTATTGTAAATGTGTAACTTTGCAGGAAATTATTTCTGAGCAAGCAAAAAATGTTCTAGCCTTCTTTAAAAATATAAAATGTGGTTTGTCCTCACTGTAATATGTTCTATGACTGTTTTATGTGCTAGAGTAACAAAGTTAGAGCAACATCTGGTATACTTGGAAGGGTCATTCCTTATAATTTTATATCTATGATTTGTCTGTGTTGTATGTGTGTNACACATATATGTTGTCTATAAATATTTAATAGAAAAATAATGTGTATGTAAGAAACAGTGTTTATATACATGTAAATTTTACTGATTATAATACTAATAGATAATACTTATTGGTGATGGTTATAGTTAATTGTTATGATAATTATAATGCTTAAATAATTCTAAAATAATTCAAAATAAAATACATTCTTGAATAATTTAGTAATGTAAGTAATATAGTTTGTGTGTGTATTTGCTTGTGTATGGAAAAAAAGCCCCAAACATTTTAACTGAAAATAGTTAAAAATGTTTATATAGATTGGATTGAATACCTACAGAGCCAACATAACTAAATATGAAAAAAATGTAATTTGTTGGTAGTGACTCAAGGAATAATCAGAAAAGAAGGCCAGTCACACCCTTGGAAATCAGGACTGGTAAAGAATACCTGATTTGACCTTGTCTGTACTTTAAGGATCTGCTGCTGTGGGAGGGACTTATTTTTAAGGTTGACAAAAACAAACAAGCAAAACCTTCTAGACTTGTGATCCTTATTTTTTTTTTAAATGAAGTATATTGTTTACAGAAAGCTGTGGCTTTGAGGTTGTTATGGCAGTGAACCTGCTGGCTCAGTACAAGGGTGTCCTTGGACACAAAACATGGGATTATTTGGTTTTAATTAAATACCTTTTTTTTTTGTGTGTGTGACTTCATACATTCTGCCTTATGTGAGTTTTCACACTTCTTATTTCTGAATAAAGTTGCACTTTGTAGTGACTGCTTTATATTTTTGTACTGCAGGCAATAATGCACCATGAAGGTCACATGGATGATGGTCTAACGTTGTCCAGATCTCAGAACGAAGAATCCCGTACAGCACGTGTCATCCGTAGTACAGTCTTCCTTTTCAACAGGTTTATAAGGTGTGCTTCTAAAATGATCTTTTCATCCCTTCTCAATTTTTCCCTCTTTTGTTTTATTCAAAGTGGCCATTAACAAAACAATGAACAGTTCAGCTGTCATAAAAAACAGATGAGTACATCTCAAACCAGACTTTATGTCAATTCTTTCTGTGTTATCAGCAGTGACGTACCCTGAGAGAGATTGATCAGTTTCTTTGCTCTATTTTCTAATGCTACTTTATTGTTCAACTTTGATTTGAATTCATAAACATACTGAAAATGCAAATAAACCATAAAAGAGAGATTTTTCCTTGTCAAAATGTACTGTAAGTTATGTGGTGGATCATTTAGCTCTTTCTTTTTGAAGTATGGTTTTTAAAAGTGTTCTTCCTTGAAAAGCCTGGAAGAAGGAGATAACCATATAGCTATAAACTTGTGAAGGGCATGAATATGCTAAAGAAGTTCAGAGTCTCAAGAAAATGTTTTTCTTAAAAGCATGAAATTACACCTTCTTTCTACAGTCCCATTACACTTCCCTGAATTGTTACCTTTTAATGTTGCTTGTTTCTTTAACATTTTACAACATATAAACCTTTTTATCTTATAGTACTGTAGCCATTTAAAAATACTGCCAGATTTATGCAATTTGCATTTATCTTCCTACTCCAAATATCCTAACACTGATAAGATGTTAATTGTCAAATGGCAAAATTGACTTCAGCAACTGATGAAAGGGCCCTTTCATCAGTGTATCTGACATTAGAAAAAGGATGGTAGGCAAGAGGACTATATGAAGTGATAAGAATTTCATAGGAACTAATTTGTCACAAGTGAATGCAGTGTGTGAGATGGTGACCTGAAATAACCATGTCCTAAGTCAGTGCACAGCCAAAGACACAGACATGTCGGTTTGTTGAAAATACATTTACCCAAGTATTTAAATGACACCAAAGAAAAACACCTGTCAGTGGAATTGCCTACTGAATGACCTTTAAAATGCAAAAGAAATGTGTGTCACTTTGTAGACAATATATTTTCTCAGAACCTTCTAAGAACGCCATGAAAGGTAAGAGCAGAGAAAGGTGATTTAATGGTAAGGTTTCACAAATCAAGGTACTGCTGAATTACAGTGGAGATTTTTGCAGAGTGCACAGTTAGTGTAAGGTAGTGTTTAACAATTTAATTTTGGGAGGGTGTTACTCTAGGAAGAAAAAGCTGAATTAGACAGGATCCAAATTATCCTCACACATATGTGCCCCAGTTCTTTTCCATGAAGTCTGTAGAAAAATTGCACTTCAGATAACATGCTCACAATAAAAATTATGTTTTAAAGATAACTCTTCTTTTTATCTTTTTTGAAACTTTGTGTTATTTATTCTAAGAGATTTTCGTTATTCAGCAGTAAATAATCCTCCTGAAGTCATGTTTCCTAAATTTAGATGTTTTCCAGCCCTAGTTCTCTATTTGAGTTGAAAATACAGTGACATGCCAGTAAAAAAAAAAAATAATCCAAAAACCAAAGCAGAAAAGAACCACAAACCTACCAAAAAACCCCCAAAACTCTCAACCCAACCACCACCCTCCTTTTTCCTTTCCCCTCAATTCTTCTCTTTATTGTCTTAAACGAGGAAAAAGCAGGGTATAAAACAGGGCTTCTGATCTATATTCTGGCCTGGAGAGAAATCCTGGGAGTGAGTAGCATGCTATGCAGCTCGTGAGAGAGGGCTGTCAGGGATGGACGTGGGTCAGGTTGCCAGGGTCCTTTGGTGCCTCTAATAAAAGAAAAGAGGGAGATGAGTGAGGAGCTGGGAGGGTGCCCATGTGGACATGGTGGGTTCCAGTGGAAGCTCAGTGATCTTTAGGTCAGTGTAAATGGAGCACCAGTGAAAACAAAAAGAACCTCTTCTCTGCATAGCTGGGTTTTACTCAAAACTATGCTAGCAGAACAACATTTTTACAATGGCAGAATTGAGAATGAGTCAAAGAATCATCATGAATGTCAAATAAGCCCCTTCCTCCTGCTATCCCCTGATATGTGCCACCTGGGTGGGCCCTTTTCTTCAGGGCTGTTCTTCTCCCAGCTTTCCATGGCCTTGGCTGGCTCCTGCAGAGAGTTTAAAATGTTTAAATTATTAAAAAGTGGTTTCTGGATTTCAAAAAAAGAGGAACTATTTTTGATGCTTGCAGTTTGTTTGGAAAGGAACAGGTGGATCATTAAGTGCAGAATGGGGCAGACATAAATAATTTTTGAGAAGTTATGTAGCTGTTGGAGAATGAATTGAGCTTTGACATGTAAACAAACTTTGTTTTTAAACCAAGGAAGAGTTTAAATGATAAAATAAATGAATTTTCAATACTCAGAAGACATTGCATCTTCTTGTAGGGGCCTTGATGCTCTTAACAAGAAAACTAAGTCTTCCAACGTTGATTTGCCTATCGAATCAGTCAGTCTGAGCCTTCAGGACTTGATTGGCTACTTTCACCCCCCTGATGACCATTTGGAGCATGAAGACAAACAAAACAGGCTCCGAGCACTGAAGAATCGCCAGAACCTCTTCCAGGAGGAGGTACTTTTCTTGGTTTTACCCCTGATTTTCCACCATGTTGTCTGCAATTATTCTTTCACAGTGTCTGAAACATTTATGCCTAGTCTGGAGTATGTTTTCCGTGTTTTTTTGGTCCTGTAAGAATAAAACTGTTGGTTACATTTATAGTCTCCTTAGATCTGCTACTTTTCCTGCATATTTAAAGATATACATTTAGGGATTTATTTCATTTTCTTTTAAAAAGCAGAATTAGATATTAATATGACCTTGTGCCCTGAATTATAACCATAATTTCCTCCTTATGTGTGAATTAGTCCTTTTTGTTACATTTTAATCTCTTGATGCAGAAAAATGTTTTAGTTTTAATAAGCAAGCTTTAAATATTTTGTTTAATATTGTTTGTTATTTCTTTGGTCGTGATAGTTGCCTGTACTTTGTCAGATGCCTGAATGTCTTCCAGAATAGAAACTTGCCTAAAATCCTATCTGGAATACTGTTTATTTCTTTTTCTATTTGACTACCCTAAATGGTAAATTTTTTGTTATCTTAGTCAAGGAAGAGTTTTCCATAGGGACAGCTTGTTTGACTCCACTCATCTGACGCCATGTATATATTTATAAGTTTTGCATATTCTACCTTTCATGTTTTGTTTTCTTAGGTTTCTGAAAATCTTATGTGTTTACACCTAAACAAGACTTTTTTTTTTTTCCTGACAATCTGAGCCTTTCCATTTTTAGGGTATGATCAACCTTGTTCTTGAATGTATTGATCGCTTGAATGTATACAGCAGTGCAGCTCATTTTGCAGACGTAGCTGGGAAGGAAGCTGGAGAAGCATGGAAATCTATTCTGAATTCTTTGTATGAATTACTAGGTAAGATATATGGGTTACTAGAGGTGGTTTTTTTTAGCTTAAAATAATACTTAGATGAGAAGAAACACATACCTATTGTAGTATAGAAGAATTTCCACTGTGTAGAAATTTAGGAAACAAGATTTTTGCACTTCCAGGTCCTTGCATGTGCTTGGCAATAAAATACAAGGAAAACATTCAAATAATGTTATTATTTATTATGATGAATAACATGTTTCTAACTTCAGTTAAATGACTGATTTCTTTTTCATATCATCATATTACTGTTGTATCTTATATGCTTCCCAAAAATGTGTGAACAAAATATATATGAATGTGTCACTCCTGTGTTAAAGAGCCACGACATTGTGGTCAGTTTTGTAGAAGTCTAACATTTTTCACACATCTGGCTGCAGAACTGCAGCATAAATCTAAAACTTCTCTAACCAAGACCTCTTTTATTAGTCAGTAATAACCAGTGACTCCAGTATTGTACTAGGATACATTGTGCCATGGAAAGGTACAACCTTTTAGATGCAGTATATCGTGAAGTTGTTGTCTACTTGCAGTAACCGAAAATCTCATGATACCTTCTGTAGCTATCTACATGTTAGTTGGTGTCCTGGTCAAATTTCTACTTAAGTAATATCATTTAGTTATCTGATTTGCTTGCCTGTTCCAATGCTTAATCACTCTTTCACTGAAGAAATTTTCCTAATATCCAACCTGAACCTCCCCTGATGCAAATTGAGGATGTTTCCTCTTGCCCTATCACCTGGGAGAAGAGACCGATGCCCACCTCACTACAGCCTCCTTTCAGGTAGTTGTCATTGAGACAAGCAGAAGACCTCTCCCATGAACAAAGAAAGCTAGTTGAACAGTGGCTACTGCCAGCTAACCATGGGCCTTTAGGGTAGAAGGTGGTTCTTGTGGCTGTTACTCTGGTTGAGGAGTTGCTGAGATCTACTACTTGTAGGTAGTTGAAGATTGTAACATGATATGTAGGCACAGGTTGCAAGAGTGAAAGAAAGTGGCATTTCCTAAGATTAGATTGGTAGATTTTATGAACATTAGTTTTTATTATATAGTTTTAATGTTTTTTTGGTTTTGATTTTTATGCTTCTCCTGCCACCTTATGTTACTTTCCTAACTGAATTATCTTCTGGTAGCTAATGCTTGAGAAGAAGCCTGGCTTTGATCTGGCTATAAAGAATTTCTGTGTTGCTCTGTTCTAAATAACACTGGAGCTGTGCAGTAATTGTATGGGTGACAAATAGGTATTACATAGTCTTGCTTCAGCAAACAGTACTTTGGTTTTGAGTGCACATAAATAAAAGTAAATTGTGATGCCAGAATTTGAGTGCACATTAGTAAAAGTAAACTGTGATGCCAAAATTCATAGCTTATGTCATGTCATTGACATTGTGATATATTTCACTGTGATGAGAACAGACTTTGAGTTGAGACTGGATATTATCACATATAAAAATCATAGAATCATAGAATGGTTTGGGTTGCAAGGGATCTTTAAATATTATCTAGTCCAAGCACCCTCATCATACAAAAATTCCTGCTTATGCTTAAATCGAACTATCACTCACTTGTTTTAAATTTAAATCAAGAACATAAATAATTAAAGATTATGAGTCTATCTTAGTGGATTGTTCCTGGCAAGGCAAGACAGGGATTCTTTTCATTTAAATGGACTTATAATTGTGTTGTTTGTTTGTTTCTTTGTTTTCTCTCTCTCTTTTTTTCCCCAATAGCGGCTCTGATTCGAGGGAATCGTAAAAACTGTGCTCAATTTTCTGGCTCTCTTGACTGGTTGATCAGCAGATTAGAAAGACTGGAAGCCTCTTCTGGTATGCTTTTTAGTATTTTAGCTTCCTTATTTGACCAGTTTTTAATTCTTTAAAAGTAGCAACATACTTGTTCAGTCTAATTATCATAAAGTTCTTCCTATCAGAGAGTAAACGGTATTAATAAAGTGAGATTTATATTTGTCACATCTTTACATATTGGTTTCAGTTATAGTTCTACCTTAAGTTCTGGCTGTCTTTCCTTTTCCTTGACCAATTTGTTGTTAAGTTACCTTTTAATTCAGACAAAACCATTTGGTGAAACAGTTGCTTTCTCTCTAATTCTAGTACCTTCTCTTCCTTTCTCTTTCAAAGTGTGCATGGTTTTCTGGATTTGCACCAAACTAAATCTAATAACTCTATGGAATGGATGTAATTTGTCTCTTCTTGAAGGACTTTAGTGTTAATGTAGAGAAGTTCATGTATTCTACTTGGGAATGTGTAATAGATGGGTCTTCAGAAAATCCCTGTATGTTTACATGGAACAGTGTTGCCTACCTCTGTAAGATGTACACATTCACCTCTCTCACTCCCGAGGCCTGAATTTCTGTTTGAAGTTTGCAAGAAGGAGCATGCCTAAAACATACATAATTTGAGAATCTAGGAGTTCTGTCTCACTTTGGACACCACTTCTTTAAGCTGGTTTCTTTGTTTTCTTTGTAATTATCTGATGTCTTATTTTCCTCCTGAATCCCTGTTAACCCCTTAGTGTCTATGAGATGCAATTGGTGTCTGTGTTGCCCAAAGTGAAAGTAGATGAAGTCATGCTGCCCTGTACTGTACTTCTCACTGATATGTTGATGCTGGATTCTATTTCCTTGGAAGCAATCTGTTCTTCTAAACCTGCTCTGCCAACCAAATATGTAATATTTTAAAGTTTCCAGTGTTTTGGGCTTTTTTTAAATACAACTGTACTTGATCAAAAGCCCTCTTTGGACTATATTGGAAAAATATACTGTTTAAGCAGAATAAGAAATAAGTAGTGTGAACACTGACACTAGGTGAATATAAAAATATCTTAAGAATTTTTCTTGGTGATATATGATTCCTCTTGGCATTGACAGCTAGCTACTGTGTACATCTTTACTGTCTTAAGTGTAGTTACTAACATGAATATAGTCTGTAACAGGACCTTAAGGGTAATTATCTGTATTATGACATTTGGCCTGTGCTTATTTAAAAAAATGGTCTTCAATGCTCATTAGGATAACTTTTTGTGGTTTTTGTTTTTGAACAATACTACTTTATTTTCTTTAAAAGTGTCTGAAACATACCCACTGTATTTTGATTTTGTAAGCAGATGGTAGACAAACCTCATTGAATTGAAGAACCTCTACTAACTGTATCTTGAAGTTTCTGAAGAGATATTAGAACTATTTGTCAGCAATTAATAGTGTTGATTTAATGGGTAATACTTGAGTCTCTTGCCCCATTTCACTGATATAAATAAGAAAATTTTTTCTTACATGAAGATTTAATTACTGTTCTTTTCACCACAAAAACATGCCAAAATAATGTCATCTAGGCATCTGAACAGTAGACAGTAATCATACTTGGATGCAGAAGCTGAGAAATGAAATTCAAATGAAGTGATTAGTTCTAGCCTCTTCAGACTGCTTTTTGACTCTTTTCAAGCATGCTTTTCATGATTATGTAAGATTACATAAAGATCAAAACCCAAAGTAGTGTTGTTGATAAGAAATGTCACTGCAGCCTAATCCTTTCCTTCTTGTTTTTCAAGATTAGTAGAACTATTTTGGGGAATTAGAAAAAGCATGTATAGTGTAAGGCCAGTATTCTAAATTCTGTTCTCACCCCTGTAATCCTTCTTGGAGTTATACAGGCTACAGGAGTAACTGAAAACATGGATCTGATGTGGTTAGGTCTTCTAATATCTGATTTGCAAAATAAGGGAATCATAGGACATGAGAAAAAGGAATGTATGAAAAGAGTGAAATAAGAAAACACCCAACAGCTCCTTACAGAAAGCTTTACTTTTATTTACATTGATTACAGAGTTTCCTCAGGAGTTAAAATTTCCCTCCTCTTCCTGTTCTTCCCATTCCAGATCATACTTTTGCCACAGATAGATGTGCCCTTGGACTCACTGATAGGTTAAAGGAGGAATGTCAGGAAGGGAAGATGGCTCCCATTGTAAAAGTTCTTTGGTTTATGTTAGACTTGCAGACATTTGAAAACAAATGTCACAGGCTTAATGTAGTTGTTCTCATCAGCCTTTTACTGTGGTAGTAATACATGAGAAATATCTTGCTAGTGCTGTGTATCCCAAGTAAAAGTTAAGAGTTTTCTCAGCTGCAGAACACCATTTAGCATATATTACCAAATTTCTTACCCCAGTAGTCTTCAAAACATCAACAGCAGCCCTGAGAACAGATGTGTAAACAAGGTGAATAAGGTGTTTGTCATTAAAAGTATCATTGTCATGTTGCCCTTCAGCTTCATGTTCACTTTGTTTATTTGCCATAAATCTGGCCCTGAGATGAACTGACCAACAGCATGGGAAAATGCCAAATGCCACTGGTCATGGTGTTCACTAGCAGTAGGTGATTGCAGTTGCAAAAGCAGTTACACCTTGATGCTTCTCTTTGAAGTTTTTTGTTTCTTTATCAACTTGTGGGCAAGCAGAGAGTTTAGAAGTGAATTATTCTTTTGAGGTGGTGGCTGGTACAGAGACTTTGAATCATTTTCTTGTGCAAGCCTCTCCAATCAGCAATGTTTCATAGAAGTATTTTTACAGACTTTTGTTTCATGTTTTTGCTGCAGAACTATGACCTGTTTTACTCTGGTATTACTTCCTACTCCTGGTGTGTTTCATCCATGGTTTGTTTATGCTCTGAATCCTTGAGCTTATCAAGATGGAAGGCAACAGGAATATAAGAGGCTAAATCTGTATCACTACTTTAGTTCCAGTTAGCTGCTCATAGAACTGGTGTGTAGTCTAAGATTTGCTAATTATCCTATCACTAGCTAGTATACTGGTTCTAGGGATCCTAACCCAATACATGTCATAACTGAACATTCATGTTGGTTTACATTATTGTTTGGGAAATCTGCACTGCTGATGCTGTCCTCTTCTTGCTGTCATGAGCATTTGAGTAACAGAGAGTTTAAACTGAAAAAAAGCATTTAAAAATTGGCAAAATCACAGGCTAGATCTTTTCTCTGCTACAGTCCACCCTTGGTGTGAGAGCATTCATCTAAGGAGAATGTTCTCACAGTTATGCATTTGCATCAGATTTGACTGCAACCTTCGTTATTTCAGTCTATTTCTGTGGTAAAATTACTTCCTAAGAGACCTAATTTTACATCTGAAACTCTCAGGACTAGAATTTTGAGAAATAATGCAAAACTTTGCATTCAACTTTTGGAGGTTGAAGATAACCTTTGTTACAAGAGCTCAAGAAATTGTGTTACATGGTTTCTGTTACAGAATCATAGAATGGTTACAGTTGGAAGGGACCTGTAGAGGTAAAGTACTCCAACCCCCTTGCAGCAAGCAGGGACACCTATGACTAGATCAGATTACTCAGAGCACTGTCCAACTTGACCTTGAGTATTTCCAGGGATGGGGATCCACCACCTCTCTGAGAAACCTGTTCCAGTGCTTCACCACCCTCATTGCAGAAAGTGCCCTCCTTCACAATGTATTGTATATATGCATTTCTAAAAATTAATCCCAAAGTAAAAATAAACTTTGAAAGATAAACCCTAAATGTTTAATTTTATAATATTATAGTGAGGCCTGAGATGAATTGTGTAAACTGCCAAGTATTCTGACATTATAGTCATACTGCATAATGAACCTTATGATATGCTGTAAAAATTCTGAAGGTACTGATATTTGCAATGCTCATTTGTGTTGAGTTTTCTTTTAGGAAGTAGGCCACTTGAACCCCTTCCCTACATATGATGGTAACAAGGCTTCCATGTTGCCTCCAAAACTGGTTTTATACTTAAGATTTTTTCTGGTTTTGGGGGAATCATTTATACAAGATTACAGAATTATACTGTGCTTTAGTTATCTCACTAGGTTTAGCTTTCAGTATGTAAATGTGATTTTGTGTGGGATGCTTGCTTGCCAGATTTTAAGCTTTATATGGCTTAAATGGGGTGAGGATATTCACTGTTTTAATTTGCAGTGGTAGGTCTACATTGGGGAGATATACTGGATTATATTACACCTTCTAAATAAGAATACCTGGCTGCATATATTCACCTAAAAGAATTAATTCATTTTCCAAGGTAGATAATTTGTGGGGAAGAAACACCACACTGTTAATCATACCAAAACTGTTTACCTTCAACATTGAAGTTGTCAGTTACATCTCCTGCAGGTGTTTTCTTGAATGTGTTGCAATAAAGATTTGATGTCATAAACCATTATCAACAAAATTCCTATTTTCCCTTTTTTCTTATCCTTGAACTGTGAATGCTATGAAAAAAGAATAAAGGCATTATATAGATAAACAGCAATTGTGAGTTGAATGTACAAATAAAATTAGAAATTGATTGAATTTCTAACCCTCACTGAAGCCAAAGAAAGAGAATGAAGATTTGTCCAAGTATAAATATGGCTGAGAGAAGAACATGTTAAAAGTGAGACAGCACAGGAGCTGAGTGAATAATGCAATGCAAATGCTTCAGCTGTCTCTTCAATGTGTAAATTAAGATGATTAGTCTTTCACTCTGAAATATATTCCAGATGGGATTAACTACTCTTGCTGAAATTATGCAAGCATTAAAACATAGGTAATAAAAATAGAATAGGGCAAGTTAGTAGTTTCCTATCCTCCAAGTGAAGATTTTTGGAACCAGATAGTACTAGGTTTAGAGTTTGTGGTTTTTTTAAAGGGCATGCATTTTAGTTTAGCATTCTAAAGCATGACATTAAAGAAGTTAGCATGTTGTCCTGAAAATATATGCTTCCTTTCATTTGTAAGTCATTAAGAAAAAATTTCCACTCATCTTCATCATAGCCTCTTCATAGCATACTGTTTGTGTTATTTGTATTAAACTCAAACACTTCCTGCTTTACTGCCTTGAGCAACTCCAACTAAATTGGAACATACCCAGTTTTCTTTAATGTAGGCAGTCTAAAAGTGGGTCAGTCCAAACAGACATTGTATGTTTGTATGTGATTATTTTGTTTCTGAAATAGTGGGAATTTGCCCTTAGAGCAAAATGTGTTTCAAAATCAGCATTCAGATGCTGCAGTAATTGAAGAAGTTGCTGTAGCAGCTGGGTCTAATTGATAACATTCATTTATTATTGAATGTTTACATCTTCAAAGTATGTGACTTCTGCTATTGAAAAGGTTAAGACTGGAGAATGAACCCTGTCTACTGTTTTAAGACATTTAGGATTATGAGTCTACCTCCACAAATCTGAAAACTCCTAGGTTATGGTTATGACATTACATTACATGGTATCATTTCAGATTGGATTACTCTTTATATTGTTTCAGTGTTTATATGTGTTTCAGTGCTGCAATGAGAAGTGGCAAACTTTTAAGTTACCAAGTTTGAATATAGTGATTTCCCTCTATTCCCAGATCACTGTGACACACAACAAAGTTGTCCATCTTCTTACAGTTTGAGGATCCTTTTGTAATCCTTTTTTTTTTTTTACATTCCTAGATACTTTTACCATGGTTGAGTGACCCCCAAATGTTGAATTGGCAAGCTTAGTGGATTGTGTTCCTGCTATGTTGCTACAGGGCATCTGCTCTTTTAGCTGGCTCTCATGACTCTTAAGTTTTTATTTCCTTTATCAATATTGTTACTGTTGATGCTGGGAGTATACTCTATTGCAGCCCAGATCATACCACTGACAAATTCAGGTATAATATGTTCTCTTGTTTGTAGTTGAGATTCTTTTCTTATACCTTCAGGGCTACAGAATCTCTTTGGGAGTTCACATCTAGTTTATTATACAATGGTTGTGATTTTTTTTGTAGCTCCTTCAGAGAGCAAGAAAATTGTCTACAATATCTGTACAGGGTTATCTGCATTTTCTGTTTATATATGTGTGTCTCCTTCAAACATAATAAACCAAACATACTGTTTCAAACCTGTTTACCAGATAAATTGTCAGAGTATTTGTTATCCTCTGCCTTCACTTCAGTCCCTGAGTAATTTGTACATTTTATTAGTAATGACAGCATATCTTCCTCCAGATTCATGGAACAAACAATAAATATCATGAGAATAAAAGGTGATGGTGCTGTAGGTTTTCTGAGATTAAAAAGAGGGATCTGAAGGAAGTCAGATGACTGCAGCCATAACTGAAGTCACTGGGAGTTCCAAACCTAATATTTTAATTCACATATTCTTGGGGAATTAAAAAATAAAAGTGCCTTTCAGATAACAAGTGATTTTAAACTAACCATTGTCTCTTCTGGCAAAGTAAAGTGGTCTTAACAAGGATGGGAATCTGAAATCTAACTTTAAAGAAAAATGTAGAAATCTTTATTGAAGACTGCATTTAGCATTATTTATATCCTTTTATCCCACTGTTAGAAGTCTGCACAGCCCAATTTCTGCCCTTTCTAAGATAATTATTTTGTTGTTTTTTCCTTTATGAGGAGGTCTATAGTTTATTTGGTTGTGTTGGTCTTTTTACTCTTGTTTTTAATACAGCTGTACCTTAATCCAAATGCAAGTAAGTGTAATACAAGTTGGTGTGAAATTAACACTCAAAATAATGCTTCATACACTGGAGTATTTTAGTATTTGCTGGTGCATGACAGTGGAAAGTGTCTGAAGGTCTATGAATGCATATCTTTGCATAAATAAGTTATTTCTATAAGTTGCTAATGGTGCTTTTCTCAGTTAGAAACTTGGGAAATTCTCCATATGGGATTTTCTGCTGACCTGTTAAAAACCAGTAGATTAGACTTGGAACTCCTAGCCATTGATATTCCTCCTAAGTAATGGTTTTAATACCATCCTGTAATAGTTTTAGTTATTACTTATTTAATTGCATTTCATTATTTACTGTGAAGCATGCATTTCAAACAGAGTTTTTTTTATACTTGTTTCTTTTTCAGAGTTTCTGTTTTTCATCTTTTAATTTCTCTTTCATTGTCTCCAAAATGCTTCCTCAACTAACTTGTCATTTTTGG
Organism: Galbula dea; assembly: GCA_013399015.1. Lineage (NCBI taxonomy): Eukaryota > Metazoa > Chordata > Aves > Piciformes > Galbulidae > Galbula > Galbula dea. The sequence continues at coordinate 1,619,398 of VWZX01009005.1, forward strand.
TTCATGAAAGGTTTTATGATCAGTTGATTATAATGTTCTAGACTATATTGTAGTGTTACTCAGGTATTATTTAAAAAAATAAGAGAGGATGTGTGTGTATAGAAAAAAATCCCCCAGATAACTCAAAATACATATTATTTGCCTTAAGTTTGCATTTCTATTTTTTATTATTATTTACAAATTGAAAAGCTTGTTTTTATTGTTTATGAAATCAGAAAACCACAGATGCATACTGATGACAGGCATGTGGATGAACCAGAGTCTTTGAATTCTGAAATACTAGCTGTTACTTATGTATGATACACATTTTTTTCAGTGGTTTAATCTAAACCAGTGGAAATCTAACAGAAAAGCACTTGCTACCCTCTGGAAATTTTAGAGCCATTCTGGAATGTTAAGGTGAGAGGGAGGCAGCTGATCAGCATAAAGACTCTTTCAAATCTAATACTTCTGTGTCATCACACTGTCCTGGCACTTAGACTGAAAAAACTGTGTTCAGTTAGTTGCTCTTTGGAACTTCTTTTCCTTTGCTGACCCTAGTCTTACTCAGCTGTAGGGGCTGATGATCTCTCTCTCTCCCTCACTAGGATCAAAGAAAGACCAGAGAACTCTTTCTGAGACTGTTTTTGTCTGATGAACTTTTTTCCCACACCAAGGGGACTTTACAGTGCTGTATTTTCTTTCAGTAATAAAAGAGAAGATCAAAAAGGACCAAAGACACATGCTGTGGATCTTGCTTTGCAAGGGTTAAGCTGAGTATTTGGAGCCATGGCTTGACTACAGGGGTGAATATAGAATTATGAGAGATGTACAGTGCAAATAGGAATTGCCTATCTCTATGTGTAAAGCTGCTTCTGAGCTTTCCCTCAGTGCTCTGATTTTTCTGATTGTGGCAACAGCTGTAGCAACTGATAATGATGTACCACATGTGTAATATTTGTCCTTACCAAATGTGGAAGGTCCCAAAGCAAGTGGTGATGTGATCCAGTACCTGTGGGAGCCTATTTTACTGCCCCATTACATGGAACCATTTTAAGGCTGCTAATCCTTGATGGCAATAAATGGTGCTTTATTGATATTGGAATTGCATTTAGTTGAGGGGGCACTGAAGATTCAGTCATATTTTCTACTTTGCACATCTTAGTTTCATGCTAGTTTCTGTTTGCTCTTTTAAAGTCACTGTGGCTCCTATTACAGCTGTTACATACACAAAGTCATACAGAGTGGGCCAGTAGAGTGGGAATTTACCTCTGCTCTATAATTCAGAGGTATATGGTTCCATTAGTGGTTCATATGATTTTCTAAGAGAAGAAACAGAAAATTGTAAATATGGAGAGTTATTTTACTTATACAGTATGTATCTAATGAGAAGTCTTCACCTCTTCACTAAAATCCAGTATTTTACCCAGTTGGTTTTGAGTATTGATTATCACATGTTTATTACTAAAATATCAAATAAATTTACAAGGTTTTTTTCTGTAATTTCTTATTTTTACTACACGAATGCACACTGAGAAATCTAGAAGTACATCAATCATGTTTTGTGTTTGTTTATCATGTACAATGATTCTTGAAACTATTCCATGTTGCTGAGCAATATATTAGGAAGCATTATGTGCAGTTATATGTTTATATACACTTTGAATAAACACTTTACTCTCTCCATCCTGCCCCCCTCAGGAATTCTAGAGGTTTTACACTGTGTGTTGGTGGAAAGCCCAGAAGCTCTAAACATTATTAAGGAAGGACATATTAAATCAATCATCTGTCTTCTGGACAAACATGGAAGAAACCATAAGGTAGGCAAAGAAGACACAAGTATATTTAGGTGAGCATTTGTGAACAAAGCAAACACGTGTTCTGTGTAGAAATCAGGTTTCAAATACTTTAATAATGTAATCATAATTAGGAGTGAAAACTTTCCTACAAGGCATATAAAGAGTTTGAAGAAGCAAAAGGGAATGTTATTTTCTTTTTGATTAAAACATTGATGCACACTTATTCTGAAGAGAGGCAGGAAAAATATATCTTAATATTAAGAGAATTTTAGAATTGTAAAATAAACCTGTTATGTTGGATCTCCTACATAGCCTTTCATGTCTTCCAGTAACAAAGTGTAGAACATTATATTGCCTCAAGTAACTCACAGTGATTATGAAAAAATATTTAAGATTAAGAGTCTATTTTTTTTCAGGTTTTGGATGTTTTGTGTTCTCTCTGCGTTTGTCATGGAGTCGCTGTGCGATCTAATCAACATCTGATCTGTGATAACCTCCTGCCAGGAAGAGATCTACTCTTACAGACACGTCTTGTTAACCATGTGAGCAGGTAAAAAGGAAAAGTCTAGATTTATGAGCAAAGCAGAATAAAACTTGTGGTTAAAAGAAATAGTCAGTACAGAAAAGCTGGTTTACTTCCAATACTTTTGTTAAGATATTTTATTCTTATCTGGATTTCAAATACTCTTTGCAATATTGAGTCAAATCAAAACATGGGTCAAAGATAGCTTCTGCAAGCTAAAGCTGCTCTAAACCCTTTTATGTCTGTGAAACTCTAGTCTCTTTTAAAGATTCCTGTCTAGATCTAGCTATGCTTTCAAAGGATTGTCATCCAATTTACTGTGGTTGCTTTTATGATTTTGATTTTGTGAGGAACTTGCCACTCTCTATTGTATTCCAAAATTCATGGCAGTCTGGTGAAGTCCCCACTGGCTGGAAGAGGGGAAACATAACCCCCATTTTTAAATAGGGAAAGAAGGATGATCCTGTAAAGTACAGGCCAGTCAATCTCACCTCTGTGCCTGGAGGGTCATGAAGCATATCCTCCTGGAGGCACTGCTGAGGCAGAAAGATGATGAAGAGGTGATTGGTTATAATCAACACAGCTTCACTGGGGGTAAATTGTGCTTGACAAATCTGGTGGCCTTCTATGAAAAGGTCATGACATCAATAGACAGGGGAAGAGCAACCAACATCATTTACCTGGACCTGAGCAAAGCCTTTGACACTTTGCTAATGTCACGCTCAACTGCAAGAAGGGCTTAAAGGAGGATTCGGGAAATTATAGGCACATCAATCTTATTTTATTCCCTGGGAAAGTTATGGAACAAATCCTCCTGAGGGCTATCACAAGTGAAATGAAACATACAATTGGGAAAAGCCAGCATGGACTCACCAAGTACAAATCATGCTTGACAGACCTGATCGTCTTCTACAACAAAGTAACCTACTTGGTTGATGTGAGGTGAGCCACAGACATTCCCTACCTTCATTTCTCCAAGGCTTTTAACATGATTTTCCCCAGCCTCCTCCTAGGGTGATGCATTATGGTCTAGACAGATGGTCTGGGTAGTAGGTGGGAAACTAGCAGGCAGGCCACGCCCACAGGGTGGTGGTAAATAACTCTGTTTTAGGTGGGATCTGCAAGAGATCCATACTGGGATCAGTGCTGTTTAATATGTTCATAAGCGATCTGGATGATGGGAGCAAGTGGACCCTGATGAAGTTTGGTGATGATACCAAATTGGAGACAGTCCAGAGAAGGCCCATAAAGATGATCAAAGGACTGGGAAGCTGCAATAGGAGGAAAGGCTGCGAGTTCATTCAGCCTTGAGAAAAGAAAGCTTAGAGGAGACCTTGTCACCACATTCCAGTGTTTAAAGGATGGTTACAAAGAAGATAGACACTCCCCTTTTACAGAGACTCCATGGAAAAGACAAGGGGTAATGGGTACAAGTTACTCAGAGGAATATTCTGATTGGACATAAGCAAAGTTTTTCATAGTGAGAACAATCAGCCATTGGAATAGTCTCCATGGGGAAGTGGTGGGTTCCCCAGAACTGGACACTTTTAAGATTCAGTTGGACAGGGTGCTGGGTCATCCTGTCTAGACTGTGCTTTTGCCAAAAAGTTTGGACTAGATGATCCTTGGTGTCCCTTTCAACCTGATATTCTATGATTGTATGCTTTTATGAAATAAAATTCTGTTGTTTTAATCACACAAAACAAGCATGAAATTTGAGTTTAATGACAAGTCTGCAGAGGTTCATCATGTTCTTGAGCTAAGTTTTGAATAACCATTTTTATTCTTTCTCTTTAAGCATGAGACCTAACATCTTCTTGGGGATTAGTGAAGGCTCTGCTCAGTATAGAAAATGGTACTATGAACTTATGGTGGACCACCTAGAGCCCTTTGTGACTGCAGAATCAACTCATCTACGAGTGGGCTGGGCTTCAACAGAAGGCTACTCACCATATCCAGGGGGAGGAGCAGAATGGGGAGGAAATGGTGTTGGTGATGACTTGTATTCCTATGGCTTCGATGGTCTCCATCTGTGGTCAGGTATTCTCCTGGTTTGTTTCTGGTTTTGTTTGTTTGCTTGTTTTATACTGGAATATTGTTTGCAATTCCAGTAAATTTGTTTCAGACAGCAGCAAAGTGAATCAGATATTTCAGTTGACATTAGGAATATACAGAAACAGTACCCCATATCAGGATATGTCTTAAATTGACATTGCATATTGAAAAATTCAGTTTTTACACAGCAATGCAGATAGATGAGGAAGTCCTGTTTCAGTCTGGGAATTATTTTTGAGTTTTTCTCATGGTAACTGTAAAGAATTTATCTGAAACTTGTAAAGTGCAAAAAATGAAGTCTGACAGTAACCTGGATTTGAAAGTCCTGTGTGGTAGTGTAAGAACAGCCTGAGAGATTTAATTCACAGGAACCTTTTTTTCTTATTTTTTAAACATAGTTTTAATGTTGATCTCTAGTTTAGAAGTTTAGGAATACTTCAAAAGTGATGAAGATTTTTAAGTATACTTTTTTCCATACATTTTAAACCAGATATTTTTCAGTAGTTGTGTTATTTACATATGTTAAGACTGATTGCTTGTCACAAGACTTGCAGAATCCTATTCGTAGCTTGCATGTGATGTGTTTGGTCATGTATTGGTCTTTAAGATGTTACTGGCCCAGCATGGATATATTTATTAATAAAAATGTTTCTGCTGTAGTTTCACCTTGTTGAGGAAGAATTCTTTCCTTTGACTTTTACTATTGGGTGGTGGTGAAGTGTAGAAGTGATTGGATTGGCAATTCTTGCCACTATGAATATATGAACAAGTTTTCTAAAGCTCCTTAGCAGACAAAAGAGACATTTTAGTGACTCAGCTGTATGTATTATTAATGATATTTGAATTTTTGAGTCATTGTGGCTTGGTACTTGGAAAAAAAGAGAGTTTTACATTTCAAAATTCAAAAGAATTTTCCAATTAAAATAGCAATAGATTGTGTTACTAAGTAATAACTTATCAACTGGAATGGCATCTTAGGAAAGTAGCTGCCACTTTGCCTCTCATGTATAATGAGAACTACTTTTGAACAATGATGCTTAATTAATGGTGTAATTAAAGCTGTGTCATAAGTGAGTTTGTCAGATAAAGTATCATTACATGAAAAAACCCCAGAAAATAATGAGCCAACTGAAATAACTTCTGAAGTTAGGGTCCCTTTTAGGGATGAAACAAAAGATTACTGAAAATCAAAATGATTTTCCTACCCAACAGAAACTTTTTAATCAGAAATACCTTGTTTGTAGTTCTCAAGTCAATAATCTGGCCCAGTCAGACCACCTTTGTATATGCAAAGTTTGTATATTAATCTCTGTTGTGGATATGGCTGGTGGATTTGAAAATATTTGTCTTCAATGGAATTCTCATGTAATGCCTACCTATAAACTTGGAAGGACCTAAAGTAGTTGAATCTTGAAAATCGTGGCCTTCCTTTTTCTTCCACAATCCCAGGCTGCATCTTGGTGCCTCTCTGCAATGATACTTTAAAAACAATCTTTTGAGCATGAAACATTTACTACATTACTGAATAGCAACAATAAGTTCTACCCCTAAGCTTCTGTTCTGGACCAAGCCTTTACCAGATTCACATTTAATTTACATTTGTTCCTTCAGTCCTGCAATTACTTCTCTAATATGAAGTGGAACTCATAGGCTTTTAAAGCCAGAGGCCAGAAAGGCACTTAGATAATTTGGTCTATCTGTTCATTTGGACTATATGTTCATTAAATACCAGTATGTATTTCTGTTAACAGTTAGCCTTGTGTTGATCCCAATAACCTATATTTGGCTAAATTTTTACATCTAAAAAGGCATCTAGTCTCAAGTAGTATGCCTTAAGGAGATGACGAATCCACTCTTCATTGATAGCTCTTTTAGTTATCTCTGCCATTAAGTAATTATCCTTTTCTGTGATTTATTTGAAACTAACTCTCATCTGCTGTGATGTTTTTCTCTGGTATTGGCAACTGTGCTTTGTGAGTTTTGGGATGTAGAACCGGTAAAAGTCCATACCTTGTGCTGTGGCTGCTACTCTGTTTCTCAGCAGTGCTTCCTATACGTTTCTCCATTTGTGAGGGACCCTTAGGATTCCTCCATGTCATTCCCCTGTTTTGCCCATGGAACACACTATTGTTACAGCAACTGAGCTAAGGACATTCTGTCTTGAAAGGACAGTAAGGAAACAGAAAGAGCATCTGAAAAGGTTTTTTTCTCCCCAAGTATACTGCTGACTATCGAGAGGGACAATTTGCACAAGAGTATCTGTCCTACAGTCTGCAGATTGTGGCAGTATCCAGAAATCATTTTCCATATGTCAAGTGTTGGAAGTGGTTTTTTATTTTTCCTGAGGGGAGTGGTAGTGTGGGGTATGAGAATTTATCTGAAGAAAAATTATTGAGGTTTTTTATTGTTATTATTTTTGCAGCAGTTAAAAACATGTCACACTTGTTTCATCTTCTTGGAAATAGTGCTTTTAGTGACATCCTTCATGTTGACAGAATTTGGACAGCAGAGTAAAAAAAAGTTATTGTTCTGTTCTTAATATGCTTTATGACCTATCTCTTGCAGACATTACATATATTATTTTTGGAAGACAAGTCTAGAGATCTTTTCATACAACTTTTCATGCTTTTCCATAAGTGTTCTGTTGTAGATGGCAGTAAATTTTAGAAACACTTATCTCCTATTTCTGCACTCTATAGGTTATTTCTCTTGGGAGCAGGTGTGCTTGGGTAAATGTCATTTGATGCAAGAAAGAATAAACTTCAGAAATCATATGAAATTATTAAAGAGAAGTGCATACATTACTGAATATATATGCTTCAAAATTGCTGCTGTCTTTGTATGTGCCAGAAATATGCTGTTTTGCAGTTTGATTATGAAACTGAGTGGTATCATCTTATAAAAGTGTGTGAGGGTAACATGATGTGGCCTTGCAGGAAGTACCTTGCATTTTCTAACTAATTTAAAGTGCTATGCTTGTCCTTATCCTGAACATTGAAGCATTCTTCATACAGTATACTTGGTTTCATATTGGATACTAATGGTTATTTTTCAATTTGCACTTCTACTGCTATGAGGAATAAAACTAAATTTTCTGGTTCTATCTGGGTATGGGTATCAGTAATTATTTTCACTTTCATTAAATGTAATTTAATTGTATTATATATGAATAAAGTAGCTTTGTAGATATGATTGTGTACTTCTATTGTTATATTGCAAGCTAAAAATCAGGTCTTGGATATTAAAGGTTAGATATTTGTGTAGTAATGTGTTTGTGCTCTAATGCTATATTTTCTGTCTCTTTTTAGGCTGTTGTGAAGACCTGTATAATTTTCAAACAGTTTGCTAAATATGTCTCCTTTCCTTCCATAGGTTGTGTAGCACGAACAGTAAATTCTCCCAACCAGCATCTGTTAAGGACTGACGATGTCATTAGCTGCTGTTTGGACCTCAGTGCCCCCAGCATCTCTTTCCGGATAAACGGTCAGCCAGTTCAAGGGATGTTTGAGAATTTCAACATAGATGGCCTCTTCTTCCCAGTTGTCAGCTTCTCTGCAGGAATAAAGTTAGTATCCTGTGGAGTGGGTGTATAATTATTTTCTTTTAATATGTGTGTGTGTGGCTTTTTTCCCCAGTCTGTTGTTTGTTGTTGGTTTTCGGGGGGGATTTTTTGTGTGTGTTTGTTTGTTTGTGGGTTGTTGTTCCCCCTCCCCAACCCCCTGTGTATGTGAACATGCTGAATCTTTCATTTATCTTTCTGGCATCTGCTTCCTTGGCACAGTTCCATTTCTTGGATAGCAAGAGCTACAGAGGAGTCCTGAAGGGATAGTCTGTTGTTTTTCAGCACACCAGTGTATTCAGGTGGTTTGCAGACAGACCTTAAAAATAGTTTCATTATAATTTCATAGATGATACATTGATACATCTCACTTCAAGACAGCACCTTACCTATATGAGAAGAAAAACATCAGTCTTGGATATTAAAAATGTATTTGCCCTAGCTCACTCATTAGGAGGTAGTAACTATTATTTGGTGATGCATTATCTGTGCTTACCTTAAGAAATGGTGGTGATATGATCTCTTTCCATCAGGATGAGTTAATTTGAATCCAGTCAATCTATATTCTGGTTACTATCCTGGTTTTCTGTAAGATTTCAAACCACACTTGAGATACCAGAGCTCTGCTTCCATACACTGAATTGTTTGAGATTATAATATTAAAAAAGATTGTGTGGTGTTCCAGTGGGGGTCCAACATTAGCAGGACTGGCAAAGGTATACGCTGAAAGCTGATTTCTGATGCAGACAGAGCAGTGCTCTATGAGACCTCCTTCAAAGCCAGTGGAGAACACTACAGAAGCTAAGAGCTATCACACAGTGGACATAGCAGCCTCTCATTCCAAATGCAAAAACCACTTCTTTAGAACCTTGCCTTGGATAATACAGGAGATACAATGTGGTAAACCTATAGACATGCATGCTAGGAAATCTGAAACTATAAACCTACATGCTTTATCTCCATCATAAGGTAAGAATTTGACAGATATTGTTAGTGTGCCAAGCGTGTTCTGGTGTAGCATTGACAAAAATCTTACAAGATGCTTAGTAAACAGAGAAGAGACAAAATGATTCTGTTTTAAGGCTATATTTTCAGTGGGTTTTGATTCCTTCTGGGTGACAATGTTCTGGGAAGATTTTTCAGAATTGTGTCATTGCTACTACATGACCACCTCATTCACTGAATTTTTCAGTAATAAAAAAGACATTAAAAATTCATCATATCATAATGAATAAAAGAATGCTTTCCCCTGGGTTTTTACTAACATGACAAGTATAAGTTTTAGGGAAGAAAACATTGGAGGTTTTTGTATTATTGTCCGATGGATTTAATTGTATTGCATAGTTTTCAGACTCATTTCTCAAATGACAGAAAGGAGAATTCCTCCTTAGAAGATGGTTCAGAGATGGCTGATTGATTAGTGAGAATTACAATCTCTTCCTTCTGAGACTTGAAAAGTGGCTGCTTACTTTGTAGGTGTGCTAAGTAAGCTGATTATTCTCTCTGTCTTCTTTTTTGATCTCATGATTTACAATGTCTTTATGGAAGTGAAAATTAACTAAAAGAAACAATTGCTTACTTTTCCCCACGTTTTTTACACCTCCTGCTTCAAAAACTCTAGCAGTACTTAAAGAATGTTGAGTTGTAAACAATGCAAAGAAGCTGCAACATTATCTTTTTTTCCCCCTTTTTAATAAAAAATAGCATCCAATAGTTGCTAGGCTTACAAACTGATTAGGTTTGATGCCAGAAGTTTCTCAGCTATCTAAAGTAACTCTGCTGTTTACAGGGTACGTTTCTTGCTTGGAGGTCGCCATGGAGAGTTCAAATTCCTTCCTCCCCCTGGGTATGCCCCATGCTTTGAAGCTGTCCTGCCAAAAGAGAAGCTGAAAGTGGAGCAGAGCCGAGAGTACAAGCAGGATCGTAGCTATACAAGAGATCTACTGGGTCCCACTATTTCTCTGTCACAAGCAGCTTTCACTCCAGTTCCTGTAGATACTAGCCAGGTAAACTGGAACATTACATTTCTGGTTTTAAACACATCTATTATAGGCCTGTGTTATTTCACATTTGATTGAGTGTCTTGTCTCGAATTTGTGTTTTCTTGGGGTTTATTTGGTATGTTCTGTTGTGAAAAGGTGGTTAGTGGTGCAGAAAGTCCTTATAGTGCTCACTAGAAATGTCATCATTTCCATTCAAAAACACTGTGTTAGTGTTTTACCCTGAGTATTACAATAAGCAAAAAAAGAACATTTGAACTGCTGGTAGTAGACATTTTTATTACTGTTTAATTACAGTTACTGAAAACTGCATTACAATAAGACTTTTAGACCAGCTTCAGCTGTAATTCTTCCCTGGACTTACAGGTTACTGAGAATGGCATTTGACACACTCTGGGCAGTAAATGGCATGCATTGAAGTTATAATTTTCTTTTTCCTTTTTTTCTTTTTATTTTTTTTTAAATCATAGTTGCAAAGAGCAGTATTTCTTTGATACCCAAGAGCTCCATCTCTGATCACAGATAACAAGAGTTCATTTTACTGAAAATGGGATGATACAAAATATTGTACAGCATGTGGTCATGTTTTAGCATGTTTAGGAAATACTCCCTGAAAAAGCACATAAAAAGGGACAAACTTGCTAGTTTGTTACCATTATATGCTAAATACAGCATTCTACATGTGTCAGGTAATTATTGCTCTGTAGCAGCAACAATTGGGTAACATTTATTATGATTCACAGCAGTGTACATTTGAGGTCTCTGTTTTTTCAGGTAAAGCAGACTTTGTTTCAAATTTTGGAGGTAGACTGGCATGCTATCCTGATTTCACTTCTCACCTGCCATCATAATATGTTATTTTTAATGGAGTTCAATTCTCATATGTTTATATTTGGGGTTTTTTTTATGACATTACCTTGGTTCTTGAGACTTTTAGCATTTTTTAAGCTGAGTAGTAGTATTGGATTCAGTAGTTCCTAGCCAGCTGCTAGGAATGTATTCTGTGCCATCTGGATGTGTTGAATTCAAGACTGTTTTCCCTTGTTGGTCAAACTCTGCAACTTGTTAAGTATTTCTATTGATCTAAGAATTCTTGCTCATGTTAATAAGAGCTGAATTATAATTTAGGTTTAGTTGAGAGATCGAGTTTGTACAAAATTTGTTATGACAGTTTAGGAGGCACTGTCAAGCAACTTATATGTAATAGACTCTTTCTCTCTTCTCTCTTTAGATTGTTTTGCCTCCCCATCTGGAAAGGATCAGAGAAAAATTAGCAGAGAACATCCATGAACTTTGGGTTATGAATAAGATTGAACTTGGCTGGCAGTATGGACCAGTATGTACCTTCCAACTTCTTTTTCTGTTAAATATGTAGAATTATTCAGCACATTCATTTCAATGTACTTATGGGACTGTATTTTTTTTCCAACCTTCCAAACTTAGTAAGGTTTCAGACCTTTTCCACAAGAAGAAGGTGGAAACTGACAGTACTTGCATACTTAGAAACCAAAATTCTGGTATTAAAGCTGTTTGGTGCTGAAATTTTCAGCCAATTTTTTGTGCCAGCACAAAAAGCATAAAGTGGGTTTTTCACCTTCTGTTTGTCCTTGAGGCAAGAAGTTTAGTTGCCTAGTGGAGTAACAAGCTAGATACATATTTTTTCAAACATGGTGCTGAAGAAAACTTATTTTTAGGACTGTAGGTCAAAAACCTAATGTAGATTACACTACTCTTGAGCTTTACATATTTGTTGTGGACATCTGTAAAATGTACAAAGGAGCATTTATTTCACTTGAGGTCTGCAGATCTGAAGTTCATTTGCAAATGCAAATTCTTGAACAGAGTGATCATGCTCTGAGAATACAGAACACTTTCTTCTTTGAAGTGTTGTTAAGTTTGAGTAATTCTTACATGATCAGCCTCAAGTACTTTGTGTTTTTGACTGGTTTTAAATTTCTGTGTTTTTAAGACACATTAAACTTATTTCTTTACTGCATTTTCAGGTTAGAGATGACAACAAGAGACAACATCCATGCCTAGTGGAGTTCTCAAAATTGCCAGAGCAGGAAAGAAATTATAACTTGCAAATGTCACTTGAAACACTGAAGTAAGTTGCTAGAACTTTTGAAGTTTAGAGTTTCTTAAGGAGTTGCAGTTTCCAGAATTATAATTTGACACTTGAGTTACAATTTGATGTGTAGGTGAGGGTAATAATATGAAAATGAGGGAGTGAGATACATTATTGAATGATATATTAGGCATTGAAGGTGGCTTTGATAGTCTTTTTAATATCTATGGAATTTTACTATTATTGTGGTAATGCTGGTTCTGAAGTGACAACTCAGGCACTATTCATCTAGTTTGGAGGAAAGAAATATATCTAAGCTGTGGAAAACCCCCCAACTCTTAGCTTCATATTAATTGCTTTTAATTTTCTTTATTGAAGAGGCATGCTTTGAAAATCAATGTGACTAATGATGAGCTTTGCTTCAGGACCTCTTGCTGCTGTTTCTGTGTGATCTGTGCACATTGCCACTAAACACTAATAAGGATCCCCTCCTTTGCTGGATAAACAGTTAGATGCATAAATGCTGTTGAAGCTTTCCAGAAGGAATGCTAGAAAATTTCAGTGGGATGTTAATGTTCAAGTAATCTAATTATCTGACTCACAAAGATACAATTCCTCATGTCATCTTTGTCAATCAAGCAGGTGTGAGTTTTTACTTTGCTGCAAATGCATTGAAAATCTTGTAGTCTAAGTAATTTCTTCCATATAGACCACTGCATGTAGCCAACATGTTAGGATATTTCTCAAACTGATAAATGCTGAGTGGTATATGTGGTTCCCAGTCACTCCTACTTGCAGTCCATTGAAATAGGGTTTTTTTGGTTGCTATTAGGATATAGTTGTTTTTTCCTGTTTGGAGCATTAACAAAGGATGACTATCTGCATGTAATATTACTTTTCTGGGAGTGTTTAGTACTACGTTGTTTTGTAAATTGCCATGTAAACAGATAGTGCAATGTAGTGTTTACACTCATAAGAGCTTTATGTCCTCATAGTAGAAAACTAGGTAGAACACTCCTAGAACTTCTCAAAGTGTCCTTCTCTGTCAGCTTCTCTGTGCTATTTACTGATCTGCTATTCCCACAGTAATTAAATTACTTGATGAAAAATGTGTTTATGACCCTAAGTGTTAAACAGTTTCTGCAGAGATATTTTGGCATTATTTAGAGATAAAGCATTCAGAGATAAATGGAACTCCACTGGAGGCAGGAAAATAAGTTCCTATTTGTCTTCAAGTAGATACTAGAATTTCAAGAAATGCTTTTGAAACCCCTGTGAACAGAACAACGTGCCAAGAATCCAGAATAGTTTCTTCCTTTCCATTTTGAAACTACAAAAAGTCATGTCATTAGCTTTCCCTGCTGTTGGATCATTTGCTAGAATAATCCATATGCTATGGCTCAGGCATCATAAAAATCATGCTCTTGGAATTCAGTAGTCGTTACATGATTACTGGTTCAGGACCCCATGCTTTCCTGCATCTAACCCTGACAAAACAAAAAGAACTTGGTTTTATCAACATACAAATTATGAATTCCTTTCTTCTAGTAATTTTATTACTTATTCTAGGGAGCACCTTTTCATTAAATGGATAATATCCAAAACATAAATCATTCAGTCTTTCTATGGATTTCAAAATTCGTTATTCTTACTCAGCTCTGTCTTCAGTACATTCTTGTATTAGTTCTTATTTTCTGAATTCTAGTTTCACAATACCATATTGTATTTATTATGTAGACATCATTTGGGGACTAGAATAGGAGTGTCTCAGTTCATTTCTGAAAGCTTGCAAAGCTGGAAAACCTAGTCCATTAATCCATTCTAGATGATCAATACTATGATGAATTGTAAGCTGTTTTTACTGGATACTTCTAGCCTACTAGTCTCAATGGGAGAGAATGAAGAAGAGGGAAAGAAAATGTTTTCTTAAAACTTCCTTTAGTCAGCTGTATACTATGTTCTTCACAATTTGCAGGAAGCTGTATGCTGCATACTTGATGTAGTTGCAAGATACCAAGAATAACTCTTACTGTACTTGTGGAATTTTGTTGTTTTGTTGCCAGCTCTACTAGATGAGAAGGAAATTGAGTCATTATCTGACACATCATTTTAATATATTGGGATCTCTGTATATTTTGAAGCATGATTTAATACTTTCATGAACTATAAGTATTAGATACTACATGAAGTGTCAAAATTCAGGACTGAGTTACTTTTTAAAATGTCATGGGATTAAAATATGCTTGCTCATACTCTTTCAGCACATTGTTTTGCAGTTTGATCTTGGTGTTTGGAGGGTTTTTTTTATCATTTTAAAATCGTTTTAAATTTTAAATCATGGTTCATAGATCATAACAACAGGATTTACTTAATATAGCTAGCATTAAAAATGTGCTCTAAGAATCTCCTTAAACGTGTTTTATCTGCCAAGAGAAATACTGGTAGAGGAATATTTATGCTCTTTTTTCCCCCCAGTCAGTCCAAGAGCAGTAAATATATTTAAAGCAAGACTAGAAAATAGTTTCAACTAGTGACAAGAACAAATAAAAACCTTGTTTTCCAGCTTTTTCTGCATTGGGAAAATTGGGAACAGAGCCCAAGGTTTAAACTTGTGATTTCTTCTGTGTAATCAGTTTCAATCAGAGATATGATTGTGACCCTCAGATTTTGGGAAACTTCTGATCTGACTCCAAAAAGGTTTCTGAGTCTTGGCCAGGTTTTCTCTTCATTTCAATGTCAATGTTAGTAATTTAGTAATTAGTAATTTAGCAATGCATGTAGGCTAAAGAAACTAAGATTTGATAACTCAATATTGAATGTAAATGTAGGAACACGTAATTATGAGTTGCAGATCAGATCCTGGAGATGAAAGACACTTAAGATTTATATTGCCACATAGTGTGACTGTAAGGAAAGGAAGAGATCTAAACTAATCAGAAACCTGATTGATACAGTTGACCCTGTTGTAAGGTTAAGTAGAGAGTGTTTGTTTTCTGAAATGAGCTGCATCTTGCCGAGTCAGGCTGGAATGCGCTGCCTCTGTTAGTAGCTCAGTGATAGAAACATGGTGGTACAGGGCACACCGTGTCTAGCTTCAATCCTGTCCTTTCAAGTGGATTAACATGCAACATCCATACAGAGCACTAAGGTGGCAGTTTTGGCCTAATGCTCATTGAGGTGTTCTGCTGCCAGGCCTCCCTTCAGTTGCAATTCCTAATAAAATCCAAATCCAATTAAAATCCCTGAATAACAGCCTCTCCTTTTAAAGAAGGCACATTCTGAGCATAGCAAGTGACATTTCCTGACTTTTGTCCTTTCATTGGCTTTGAAGTAAAGAACATAACATAAAAAGATTTTGACATAAAGCAATATGAGTGAGTTTATAAGCAGTAGGAATAAAACAGAGAGATGTATTTCTAGGGCAGGGAATCTTTCAGTTGATGCTTCATATAGATGAAATTGACTGTATGGTAGTTCCACTTTGAAGCAGTCAACTTATATTTTTGCTAAAAATTTTAGGAATGTCTTGTTGCATTTTCATAACGTTAACAGAGAGCCTATTACCTGTACAAAAAAGCTGGCATTGCTCTTTCCATATTGTTATTCCCATGAATTGCATTCATTGTATATTGCCACTCATATACACAGCAGCAACTCTGGATATAGAAATGTTGGCAGTAATTTATCTCTGATTTCTGTGTCCTAGAACCCTGCTGGCATTAGGCTGCCACGTTGGAATTGCTGATGAACATGCTGAAGAAAAAGTGAAAAAAATGAAACTTCCAAAGAAGTAAGTTGAAACTCAGTTGGAGCTTTCAAAGGCAATGTAAATTAAGCAAACTATATTTTAACAATTTGATATTTATATTGCTAGCTTTGTTAGTTCCTGGGTATACATATAAATTTTCAGAAATTTACACACATCATCATCCATACCTTTTCTTTTGGGTGGTTACAATCTGATGTATAGACAAAGTTTAGGTTTCTGTGATTCATTGAAATGTCTGACATTCATTGTTACCTAGTTCTTTCATACACAGAATGTACTGCAGAAACTTGATAAATAATTTTTATGGCAAATTTGCCAATATATTTTGCTGTGCTGCAAATATTTAAAGGCAGCCCTTTGGAAAGTCCTAGAATGGCCATTTAGTGGCCCTTTTAACACAGCTGAAAATAATGGAATTGTATTTGGTGATAAGCAAATGACAGCCCATGGCATAATGGAAGATTATAACATGTATAAAACCAGGAAGGTAAAGGTCACAGTTTCAGTGTGAGAGAACTTCTGTATCTTCTGTTATTACTGAATTTAAATTAGCAACTTGTTTTTCTTGATCTTAGTCCTTTGTCCTTAGTCTCATGACTAAGAGCAATGGTAAGTAAAGAATCATAGAATTATCAGGGTTGGAAGGGACCTTAGAGGTCATCTAGTCCAACCCCCTACAGTGAGTAGGCACATCTCTAACTAAATCAGGTTGCTGAGCACCCTGTCCAGCCTCACCTTGAACACCTCCAGGGATGGGGCTTCAGCCACCTCCCTGGGCAACCTGTTCCAATGTTCCACTACCCTCATGGTAAGGAACTTTTTCCTAATATCTAATCTAAACCTACTCTTCCCTAATTCAAACCCATTACCCCTTGTCCTATCACTACAGGCCTTTGTGAACAGGCCCTCCCCAGCCTTTCTATATGACCCCTTCAGGTACTGGAAGGTGACTATTAGGTCCCCTCGAAGCCTTCTCTTCTCGAGGCTGAACAATCCCAGCTCCCTCAGCCTATCCTCATAGGGGAGGTGTTCCAGCCCCCTGATGATTCTTGTAGCCCTCCTTTGGACCTGCTCCAGCAGGTCCATGTCCTTCCTGTGTTGAGGGCTCCAGAGCTGGACACAGTACTCCAGATGAGGTCTCACCAGGGCAGAGTACAGTGGCAGTAAGTACTAGTGGCTAAGTTGCTGCCACCAGTAGCAACTCATAGCTCTTTGCAGGAATGTGCTCTGTCCAGAAATAGATGCTCCTCTGTGCTATTGCATATCTCCATTATTCAAAGTAGCCTTTCCCTGACCCATACCTTCATATTCTTACACTGTGTCCCTAGATGCCCATATAATAACCTCAAGCCCATGTTTAACTAAGCATGCCTTCCTTTTTCTTTTTGTGAGCCAAAAGCATGTACTGCACTCTGGCAAGGCTCCTTCTGGGTAGTACTTTACTACATGATAGCTATAGGAACCTGGACTCCCAAGTCTTTGATATATACCACACTGCACTGATTTATATACCATTGATATCACAAATTATTCTTATTGATATTGTTGTTATGAATATTATTATAATAAGGAGAATTAATAATAAATGAGAATAAAAGTTTAAGTTCCCCCAAATCTTCAATCTTTGTATCCCATAATAATTGTGTATAAGACTAAAAAGAGGAGATATCCAGGGCTTTCTGTATTTCTGTCTGAATTTCCTGGACAGAAATGCATATGCATTTGGAAGATTGTTCAAGTGAATTAGATTTGATGCTTTTGAAAAACTGCAGCTAAATTTCAAATCTGAATAAATTATACTTCCCACCTGAAGAAAAGTGATAATACTGAGTCTTTTTAATGTCATTGACATTAGTAACTTTAGAAACCTGAGGTCTGACCATACAATACCGAGTCAGAATTTTGAGATCTCTCATACAACAGGTGGAAAAAATGAGTAACAAGGAAAGAAAAAAAATTATGGCTACATTCTCAGCACCATCATATGTTTGCTGAGCAAAAATGGAGCAATGATTTAATGATCTAAATACAGTTGTACAACTTATAAAGCTGTATCACAGTCCTGGAGAGAAGAAGGGTTTCTGTTTGACAGTTAGACTAGGGTTAACCATAATGAAAGGTTATATAATAGTGTGTGAAAAGCCAAAATTTTGATGGAAGATGTCACTTCCTGTGTTAGCTAGTTACTTTTGTTCCTGTAGCTGATGCAAATGCATTATCCCAACACTGTTAATTTCTCCATAAGAATTTAAGTTCTCATAGCCAACTGATACCAAAGCTTTATGTTGTTATGAAAACCACAAGCAACATAAATCACTTGAATGTAATTAGCTCATCTGCTCTACTTCCTAAGAATTTTTTCCACCTTTCCTTGTGTATTCTCATCCATTGTCTTAACTTTTTGCTTCTTTCTTTTTCTGCCATTCTGGTGTAACAATAAAGGTTGTAAAATGCTAAGAAATTTGTATTTGTGTCAACCTACAGAATTCTGGCATCACAGCCACACTGGTTGCAAGTTGGGGAAAAATCACATTATTAACTGACAGTTGTGCCAGAAATTTTCTGTTTCTAGTACATCACTCCACAAAAAAGGAGCTTTTTTGAACCATTTTTAACAGCTAGCTAAAGTGTACTGCAAGCACTTTTGCTGATGGAAATTCTCTATTAGCAAGGGTTTTTTTTCCTGGTATAATTTCAGTGAAGACAGTTCTCCAACATTAATTTGTACACACAGTACATTTTGATTATTTTCCTTAGTATCCATTGATAGTTATCCTTGGTGAGTATTAATCTGCATCCTGGAATAAGATAGACACATCCTCTCTGACAAAATTATGAGCAACCTTTGAGACCTCTGGTTCTTTGACCCTGCTCTTATATCAGAATAGCTTTTATATGCACAGTATAACACTTGTTCATGGGAGTGTGGTGGGAAGAAATACAGTAATTTCCAGCCTAAGAAATATGTTAATTCTGTATGTTTTACTATTTCCATTACTGGTTTTACTCCTCTTGCTGAAGGGACTTCACAAATGCCTAGCGTGTGGGAGATAGTGGCACAACTGCCAACTGCTTATGCAATTCTGAATAGAAATTTGTTCACTGGTAACAATATAAATGGTTGATTTTGAATTGACATTCTTGAATTGTTTTCCAACTTAAACTTTTTCTTTTAAATGTGGTAATTTTGAAGGAAGTTACAACCTCATGTTTGTAGATTATAATTACCCTTAAATACTTGTTTGTTTTCAATTATTGTTT
Organism: Galbula dea; assembly: GCA_013399015.1. Lineage (NCBI taxonomy): Eukaryota > Metazoa > Chordata > Aves > Piciformes > Galbulidae > Galbula > Galbula dea. Next base: position 1,638,411 of record VWZX01009005.1, read on the forward strand.
GCAACCAATAATTTGTTTAAATGGGTATTAGAATAGTTATCACAGAAGAGAATTAATTAAGGTTTGTAAAGTATTTGAATATTTTAGAATATAAATGGGGGTAAATACTATTTCTTTTTCTGAATTTCTCCTGTCAGTCCAAATAAAGAAAATGCAAGAAAATTACAAAGTTGTTCAGAAAGTAATTAGACAATTATTTAAACTAGTCATTCTTTAAACACCTCTGCACATATATCAGTGAGAGAATATTCTTGTTTATTTTTTTAATGTTTATTGTTTTTTTTATTTTCCACAGACCCCTTTTGTTATGACCAAAAGAATCTTTTGTTTTGTCAGTATTCTTGAGGAGAAATACTCAGGGATATTCAGGGCATGCCCACCAGCTGCAGCCTAGTCTGTGTTGGAGCTGCAGGGATGCATCAGCCCTGGTACCTGGAGCACCCCCAGCCTTACTATCTGCCAGGCTGTTTTCCACACTTTTTTTTCACTCTGCCCATGCAGTGTTTTTCCCCTTCTTAAGAATGTTTTTCCAGAGATGCCACCGGTGTGGTTGTGGGGCTCAGCTTTGGCCAGCAGTGAGTCCCTTTTGGAACCAGCTGTGCTAGCCATGGGGCAGCCCCAGATTCTCCTCACAGAGGCCACCCAGCAGCCCCAACCTGCCAGCACCCAGGCAGACATCCCATACAGCTCCTGGCTGTCTGTCCCCTGCTTTTCTCCTCCTGCTTCCCTTCCCCTGCACGTGCTCTCATCAGCTGTACTAAGGGAGGCAATCTCCACCACCATGGTGGTGCTGCATAGTATGAAATGTTATAAAGGCAAACTTTTATTAGTCAGACTTCATATGTGATCTTGAGTAAGCCATTGGACCTACCCTGTCTCTCACATCCCAATGTGTGAGAGGAAGAATGTATTTTCTTGCTTCAGTGGGAAATAGATAGAATTTAAGAAGTATTGTGAAGTGCTCAGAGGTAACAACAATTATGTATTTAGAGAATCACGGAATCATTAGGGTTGGAAAGGACCCTCAAGATCATCTAGTCCAACCGATAGCC